>JAAOMT010000518.1:1613-57830 GCA_016748015.1 Geosiphon pyriformis
CACTTGGGCTCGGACAGACAGCCGAGGAATACCCATGAAGTCCGGTAGACAGCAGACCATGGGCACCCTTCGTTAGCCACAAAAGTTACTAAATCGTGATGGTGGAGGTCCCATGAAGTCTAGTAGACACCAGATAATGAGCGCCATCACTTGGGCTCGGACAGACAGCCGAGGAATACCCATGAAGTCCGGTAGACAGCAGACCATGGGCACCCTTCGTTAGCCACAAAAGTTACTAAATCGCGATGGTGGAGGTCCCATGAAGTCCAGTAGACACCAGAGAATGGGCGCCATCACTTGGGCTCGGACAGACAACGGAGGAATACCCATGAAGTCCGGTCGACAGCAGACCATGGGCACCCTTCGTTAGCACAAAAGTTACTAACTATACCTTGTTTTCATAACAGTCTGGGCTAATCTTTTGTGCTACTCGGTTAAAGCGACGGAACCAAGTACTGTCAAGTAGCGTCCAGTCATCGTAAAATGGCGGCGATTCAACTATGATTTCACGATGGAGCTTCAGGAACTCGGTATAAGACCAGTCTGTATGCTCCTTCAGATAAGTGACAAGAGCTAAACGATCATTGAGAGTTAGAAGAAATAAAATAAAAATATTTTCCAAACTGCTATCACATAAGACTTACTAGTATAACCAAAATAATAAGATCCTTCTTTGTCGCTCATAATTGACATAGAAAAAAAAACAGTTGCTGGCACAACAAAAAAGCAAAACCAAAACAAGACACGTATATATATTTTTTTTGTAAGACTGCTGATCAAAAATATTTTCACGATTTGTATGACGTCAGGTGGCGGTGAAAATATTTTGTGGTGCATTTTTGATCAAAAGAAAATTTATATGAGTGTCTTCTTCTTTTCCTATATCGGTTAACTTTAGTTATACTGGTAAGTCTTTTGGAAAATTATTTTATTTTATTTCTTCTAACTCTCACTTATCTGAAGGAGCATACAGACCGAGTTCCTGAGGCTCCATCATGATATCATCATTGATTCGCCGCCATTTTCCGATGACTGGACATTACTTAAGAGATAACAAAACTCCTTCAAATCTCAATAAAGCTTGACGCAGCTATGCTGGAACATCTCGACCTCGTCTCAAAGTAAGAAGAACTATGGAAATGTATTAGTAAAGAACTAGAGAGTGTAAGTAAAATTGAAATAATTTCCTTAGAAACCATACTGGTTAAACAGAAATTTTGCCTGATTATTCGGTTTTCGTCATTTTTGATGTTCCTCGGTAATATTTTACACTTAGTTACTCCTTGCAAAAGGTTTCAGGTCGATAGCTCATGCAAAATACATTATGAGACCAAGTGCCCTATCGCAATGTCAATATGACGGAAGAATGCAGGCAACTGGTAGAGTGTATGTATGTTATGATTATGCTATTTTCAGTTTGATTTTTCATAAAATTTTTATTGATTTGATTTACATATTTTAGCTTGGTTTCATTTCCTGTGAACCAAAGTTCCATTGACGATACCCATCTCTCTGATTTTTCAAGTAGTAGCAATGATAAAAATTATGATAATTATACTCTGTCATTAGTCAATGGGACTTTTAAACAATTAGAAAGAGATCCACTTGTCTCCGATATTGTTAACTTGGAAACGATTCAATCTAATCGTTTACGTCAACGCGTGAATGGTAATAAAAACTCACTAGGTGTTATGGAAACCCCCCAGCAAGACCACTCAGATAATAACGACATGTCTTTACAAGAGAAACACGAATCCGTGAAAAAATTCCTTTTAAAAGATCCATTGATTTGGTTTGGCTTATTGGTACCAAAGTCATTACGCAAGGCACAGATGCGTTTCAACCAAGGTTTGTTTGACCAAAAATAATACATCTAGACCTTACTCTTTTTAACTTAACTTTTTTAAATTCAGATGTTCATTATAAAATTATATTGATCTTCAAATATTATTCTTAGATATTCATTTGTGCATTTGAAAACAATAACTGACTTAACAGCGTTGCATTCATAGATATTCAAATTTATGTTATTACAGTAACATCAATAAAGAACTTTATTTTATTGAAAGACTAATGAATTTTAAATCTGACTATTTCAGTAATACATCTATTAGTGAGGCATTTACATGAATTAAGACTCAGATGCAGTAGCTTCGGGCAAAATTTTGCAATTTCTATAATTGGTATATTACTAAAACCGGGCATGAACACAGAATTGCACTGATCAATGCATCTGAGATTTTTAAACCTTCTAATCGGAGATATACTATTATGGAGCAATAGAGTGGCTTTATCAACCGCCAAGTAAGAACTTGAGACATCTTTCGGTTACGTCGGTTCTGATGATCTTCTGTGGAAAACTCAATACGTCGCCATAGAATTGGAGCAAAAGAGTGGTACCAAAGTCTATTAACGAAGAGAGTTGGGTAAAGCGATTTATCTTTTGCTAAAAAAATGTAAGATCCGTTCTAATAGCTCGGGTATATTAAAAATGTTAAGTCGTGACATTGCAAAATAGTGTATACTGGAAATAACTAATGTTTATATAATTAATGTTTGGGAACAAATACCGTGGATATTATACACCAATTCAGTCATTGAATTTAAAGCATACAGTTAGTCTTCAATGTTTTTTCATTACCTCTATCATTTCTTCGAGCGCTTTTTACTTTGTTTTTATCACGTTGGTAAATCTATTTATTGTCACATTGGATACGTAACAAACCTACGTGCACTGCTTGGGACTATTGCTTTGTTACAGACGTCATCTTTTGAGGACAAGGTCTCGAAAATCTCTATCGTCTGTGCTCTCTCTGATGCTGATCAATTATGATTATAATATAAGAAATCTAGACTTTGGTCCCGAATAAGTGATAGAAAACTCGATAAAAGAACCAGCACTTAGCAGGGACAACAACAAACCCTCCCCGCGGTATAGCATATCGTAATTGATCTCATTGTGTTCATGGCGACTATTTTGGAATGATCTGTTCTTCGAATGTGGCGATGAAAAAATGACGATTATTCTATCTGAACATTGGAATAAAAGTCCCTCGCGGTAGTAGTTGTGTTTATCCAAGGAAACATTCATTCGTAGCGGGTTAAAAAATCACGCGCGCGTTTTCAATATATCTTATAATAAAAACGATGCAGATTTATACACATCTGAAAATAATTGTACATTAAAATATGTCATTATATGTAAATTCGAAATAAAACACAACAAACTTTCGCAATTAATTGGTCTGCACTTATCCAAGCCGTTTGAACGTATTAAGTGTATTGAGATATAGCGATTAATGGAAATTATATTTCTCAAGAGGAAATGCCTATATCAGACCTTTATTACTTAAGTAACAATCTTACTTGTGGTGAGTCTTGAAATTTACGCATAAAAGACTTTTGTTCGGTTGGTGTAGTATTGCCACTATGACATGTTCTATATTTAAAATCCTTTGCGATCCGTTCGACGTGCTTCTGTCATTGTAAAGGTCAAATGAAATTAAGTGAAATTTCTCATTATAAACACGGAAAATGTGACATATACCTCTAAAGATACCAAATGATGGATCGCAACTCCTACAAGTGGAATCATAGTTTTGTCAACTACCAGCCTGGTAATGAAGAATGGCCAGGAATGGTATAAACCACCATACTTAAGATCCATAGAGTAAGATTCCATTAAATCGCCTAATTGTCACAGAAAACAAATCAATATATATGTATATATAATTCCCATGCAATCTCTCACCTACCTGTGTTTAAGAATATTACTCTTTTTTCTGTTGATCCTAACAAACATTAAAAAAATTTTATTAGTTTGATCTTAATGAACAAAATATTTTCTGCGAACTAATAGCAGCAAGTGCTATATCAAGCCACAGCAAGCTAAAAGCCCGTCAGAAGAACAGCTAAAAGCCATAATTCCTAGCCATGGATGCCTAACAGACATTTAGAGTTTCTACTCACTGATAAAAACCAGAGACTACAACGAGCTAAAAGCCCAGCAGAGGAATAGCTAAACGCCACGCCTCCTTGTTATAGATGAAACATTGAATTATGCCCGTATACAGCCAATATTTGTTTCATATAGAAACTCTTATTATGACATAGCATTCAAAAAAAATTATACTAAACGTAAACTTGCTTTAATAACAGCCAAAAGGCTCTTTGCTTTCGTAACTTTTTAATCGTCTGAGCATCTATTTACAATCGCACGGAGACTTTTGGCGAGTGCGTCTGAAGATTTATCGCAAGCTAGGTTTACCGGATTCCCCAAATGCACATACTATAGAGACGTCTTGGATAAATCTACCATATAAAAAGAGCAAAGTTAAGAATCTCTTATTGTAAAGTGATACGTAGCAGGTAGAAAAACGGGACTTATAGCTAAAGTTCTTCCTTCTCCAAACTGCCATCCCATAAGACTTACCAGTATAACCAAAATAATAGGATCCCTCTTTATTGCTCATAGTTGACATAGGAAAAAAACAGTTGCTAGCACAGCAAAACGAGCAAGGCCAAAACAAAGACACACGTATAAATTTTTGTAAGACTGCTGATCAAAAATATTTTCACTGCCATCTGACGTCATGATGACGATTTGATCAGTAGTCTTACAAAAGAAAATTTATTTGCGCCAGCAACTGTCGGTTAACTTTTTATTCCACGTTTTTTTCACCGTTAGAGTTACCGTATATTCCGGGTTCTCGTAAGGAGGAATTAAGCAAGCAATGGACGCGTCAAGTAGTAAGTGAAACGGATCGACCTCCTCGAAGCGGAACATACGGTGAAGTTACAACGACATGCCAAGAAGGCGAAGGTCGAGATTTTCTACGATCCAGTTAAAGTAAGTTAAATTATATAGTTAGTATTTTTTAGCGGGTTCGAGATATATTGTATATATCATTCGACAGTTGAACTTGAAGTATAGGGGCAATCATTCGCCTTTCGAGGCAAAGTCTAGGGGCTGATTGAACCCTCCCTTGCAAAGTTTACTTTATATATTTTACCTTCAAGAATGGGTTACCAAATTATTATTGTCCTTTAGTGAATGATGAACTTTTTTGAGTATGACAAGGGTGTAAACTAAAAAAGGATCAGTTTGGTGTTGTAGGAATTCAGGCAGCAGGTAAAGTCTTAATACTGTAAAATTATTTCAGAACTTTTTATTGTTTGCCAATTTAATAACAAGATATGATATTATTAGGACCAAGATCCAGTTAAATGTACTCATTAAGGACAATTTCAATATACACTGATATTATCATCTGAAAAAAACCCAAATTCCAATACAGTAATTTAAACAAGCTTTATCGACCTTAACTGAATTTGTTGAGTTATTGTTGAATTTATGGGTATTTATTCTAGTACATCAAATTTCATTTATGTATACAACAAAAGTAATTTTATTTTATATAGAATATCTTCGTTACTAATTTATTTTTGCTACCTGAATTCCTATAATACCAAACTGATCCTTTTCCAGTTTACATCTTTGTTGTACCCAAAAAAGTCCATTATTTAATTCTCTTTACAATTTAATTTCATCTTCCCTTTTTTTGGTATTACTACATAATAAACATGAGCATTTACCAAATACCAGCTTAAATATTTTGCTTTTCTGTTTTTGTAAGTACATTAAATTTGGTTATTTTCCAAAATATTTTTTTTTTTCCTATCTGCATTGGCAATATTTTGTTATATCTTATTATAGTAATTTTTTAAAAATGTGAATTTGGTGGTGATGAATATATTATTACTTATAATAAAATGATTTATGTGTTGATAAATGCAAATTGCCTATATGGAAGTTTTTTTAATGATGTTTGAATCAAAAAAATTATTATGTCTATTACATATGTTTTTTTATTTTGTGTTTTCATAAGTTCTGGTCCAAATGCTGAATTCATTCAAACATCATTTCTGATAATTAATAATATAAAATTATTGATTTAAAAATCCTATAACTTTACTTATTTTAAAAACTATTTACAATACATCAAAAATATTATCTATAACTCTTATAAAGGTTTTGTTTAACTTTTTTTATTTTTTATTATGCACAAGTTTTACACATAAATCTTCAATATATTTTTCTAAAAACTCTAATACAAACTTATAATATTTATCTTGAATCGAGTTTAAGAGTATGATAACCATATTATGTACTGATTTCTGTTGAAAAATCAATTTAATTAAAATTTTAATTACAATAAAGAAAAACAAAATAATTCTTATCATAAACTTTTAATGCTGTTTAAGTAACAATTTTTCTATAATAATAAAATCATTACTTATAACTTGACTAGTTAAAAAATTTTTGCAAGTTAAATTTGTAATAGAAATATTTTTTATGTTTTTATAGAGTTTTACAGAAAAAGAAAAAAAATCACTCAAAAGTTTCTTTTGTAAATATCTTATATTTTCTTTATTGTATTATTATCAAGACTACAGATAGTTTTATAGACACATTCAATGCAAAATAATATTTTGTTAGTATAACTTAATAATGTATATATTATTTTTTTTTATTTGTGTATACAATCAGAAATATCATAAAGTTGTTATTTTTGTTTGGCTATTATAAAAATTTTAACTTATTTAAATATTACTTCATGAAATTAAAACATCTTTTACTATGTTTGAAAGTTATAATTTGTACTTATAAACTTGAGTATTTATTTTAACTTTGTCAAATAATATTTGTGTTGTCATTATGATGTATAAAAAATATCTAAAAAAAAGAATAACTAATTTTTAAAAGAATATTAAAAATCTTTTTAAAGCATTCAAAATTTTCACCAGCAATGTTTTTTATAGACCAAATTGTATTAATTATTAGTTTTAAGAGTTCATTTTTTAATATTATTTGATTGTCTTCTGTGTTTATATAAATTACTAACTCTGCTATAATATGTTTTATTGGTTTATTTTTCATAAAGTCAAAAATTTTGTTAAATATAAGAGTTGACATATTTTCAATTGTAAAAATTTTTGAGTAGAAAGTAATAAATAAACATAATATAAATATACTGTTATTTTAAAATATTTTTTTCTGCTTTATCCAAATATAAAAATAGTAGATTTGAGAAAAAAAAACTTCACAAAAAAAAATACATGGGCCACAAGCTAAAACAATTAACAAAATCTACTAGTTAGTTTATAATTAACAAGTTCAAATTAGTATTATTCACAATATTAATAGTACATAAAATCTAATCAAGAACTTTATTTACTTAAAAAAACATATATAAAAATAAATTTGCATAAAAAGAAAAAATCAAAGATTTTACAAATTACTAACTTATCTTCAATTCTGTAAAATAAATAAATTAGCATATATAATACATATAAAAAACTTGACTTTAATTAAGGCAAATCTTTTCAAATTAAAGATAAGTATTTTTTATTATATTATTATATACTGTATTTACTATGGTACTTATATTGTCTGAATTATTAAAAAAGATTTTTAATTTCTTAGCTAAAGACAAATTATTATATTCTGCTTTATTTATTTCCAGACCAGCTTTTACTATATAGAATAAATCTTACCAAATTTTTAGATTATTAAAAAAAATTACAATTCTATTTAGAGAACATAAAAAACTGTATATCTGTTCAAGACCATTACTACTTAGCAAATTTTTAAATTAAATAAATAAATTTACAAAGAAAATAGCATTTTAAATATTTATTTATTTAAAAGAATCAAAAAATTAAACATTATATTTAATAATCTTAACAGTTATCTTATTATATTAAATAATTATTTAAAAATTAAAATTATATATTGTAATATTTTTCAAGAAAAACTATTTTTGAAAGTTTTTAGTTTTATTAAAATTATAAAATATTTACTTTCAAAATTTAATATTACTCTTATTACCAAAAACTATTATACAGTTATTAAAAAATTATTTTGAATTAACATAAAAAAGTTTAAGCAACTTATTAAAGATAATAATGATTTAAAAAAAATTAATTTAGTTTAATATTAAATTTATATTAATAATATAAAGTTAAAATAACAACAAGCTTATCAAATACCACTTTTCAATTACCAATTTATTAGAAAAAAAATTCAAAAAATGCTTAACAATAGGCTTATTTAATTATTAATAAATTTATAAACTTTATTTGTGGTCTTGATTAAAAAAATAAAATTTAATAATGTGTTAATTATTATTAATTAAATAGTATTATAATTAAAAATATTTATTTTTTATTACAAATTAATAATATGTTAAATGTTCTTAAAAAATTAAAATATTTTTTGATATTAAATTTAGAAAATAAATATTAGTAAGTGGTAATAAATACTAAAGACTATTTAAAAACAATCTTTACAACACAAGATGAAAATTACAAATTCAATATAATGTTTTTTAAATTATATAATATATTAGCAATATTACAATAATTTATAAATGTTGTTTATGTTAAACTTGTATAATAATCAGTAATTGTTTATTTTAATAATAATAATATTTATTTTCTAATATTTAAAACTTATTTAATTTATTTGTAAAAAGTTTTTTAATAATTATATAAACCAAAATTAAAATTGAACATTAAATAATTTCATTTTAGAAAAATAAATTTAATTTTTTTTGGTTATATTGTTATGATTGAAACTTATACTTCTTATTAATTATTACATGTATTAGCTACTAATATTATATAATTAGCCACTCTATTTTTAGATAGTAATCATTAATTTAATCAATGACTTAACCATTGACTTAATTATTGATCTGATTATTAACCTAGTCATTGACTTAATCATTGACTATTTTTGATAGTTATATAAGCAATGAATCTCTTAGCTATAGAAAAACATATAAGAATAAAAGAAAGAAAAGAAATAAAATAACAACTTTATCTCAATTTTTTTCTTATTACTAATTTTCTTTTCCTTATTTTTAAGTATTTGAACATCTTAGAATAAAAAATTATTTGTTAACATTTACCTACCCTTTTTCTGAAATGTATAATTGCAGCATTTAAAAATTATCAAATAAAACATGACTAAAAAATACATCTAATACCTAATATTGAATTTTAAGAATATCAACATAAGGCATAGAATTATACCAGTATGTAATTATTTGTTAACAGTATAGACTATTCCTCTATTTTTAGATTCTCTGGTTATCTTTTGAAAAGTATAATGACTGAGATATTTTATGAGACTGATCTTGTATATTGAATCTATACTTATTCAATTTGCTTTTTGAAGTTAAATTTTTTTTGATTACTTTTATTACCTTACAATTTTGTTCTCCTTTACTATCCATTAGCTTGTTACTCCAACTTGTAACATAAAAGTGGTGCTTCCTGTGAGGTGTCAAAATTTACTTTGTTTTCTATTGTATGGGTGATTATTTATATCTGCCACAACAATCAAAAAAATACTTTGAAGCACACAACAAAAACAATCTAGATTTTATTAAACTCAATTCTTTGTCTTCCTGCTTAATTTGCTTTTTCATTGAAAAACAATTCAGTAGAAAATTCCAAAACTTTTAGAATTGGTTTCTAAATGAACATTTAGCTAAAACCTATACAGCCTATACAACTTATTACTTTGACTAAACTTATTTTGAAGACAACTTTAAAGAAAAAAATAACAGTATTAATCAGCTTTTATATTTCACAACCTTTGAACAACAGCTCTCTGATTCTGAATATCTGAATCATTAAATTCATATTTGGATTGCTGCCTATCAGCTAACTAAAACACCCTTTGAAGCAGAAAAAGAAAACTATTAAACTGCTCCTGTTTTTAACTCCTTCTTAAGTAAACCAGAACATTTTACACAAATAGCTACTCTTGAACTAATGGCTAATGACCCCATACAACAAAATATTCTGATTGCTTTCCAAGGCATACAAACTGCTTTAAAGTGAAAAAATAACACTTTACTATTTTTATTCAAAGGTAATATACAAGATTCAATTAAATGGTTAGATGACTTTAAAAAAGCTGCTACAGCCAATCAATATGATAATGAATACAAGTTCCAAATTGTTGGTAGCTACCTCCAAGGCTCTTTTGCTACTTGGTTCTCACAAAAAACTAATGCTGGTGCTTACCAAAGAATCATTAAATGAGCACCAACAAATATTGGAGAAAAAAACATCTCTTTCACAACCTGATTTAAAACTAAATTTAGAACTCCCATTTTAATCTTTAAATGATGCATAAAACTAGAAAAAAGAACCCAAGGTCTTGGTGAAGTAGTAACTGAATATGCCAAAGTCATCAGAAAGTTAATTAAAAAAATAGACTCTGGAAAAAACTAGACAGAAGAGCAAAAGATTCATTTCTTTACAAAAAAATTGAGAACAGATCTGTCATATGCTTTTTGGTCTCTCCTGGCCTTAAAAAATAATCCCACAATGGATATGGCTATTAAACTTGCCCAAAGAATAGAAGATAACCAAAGAATACATTTGGGATCCATTCTTCTAGTTTTTGCTCCTACTTCTGTTATGGCTCTTGCTCTATAAATGGCTGCTATCTCTTTTGTCATCCAAATTCAAAACCCAAATAAACAATTAATAGATAAACTTACAGCAAATCTTGCTTGACTATTAGAACCATTAGTCCAAGCAGTCAGAGACAACCAGCAACTATAAAGATCTAGATTTGAACCACATTTTAATTAGTTTTAGCAGTCTCCTTACTAAAAACAGCAAAATCATGGCCCACTTGTGTGCTATCACTGTAGATTAACTAGATATTTCTCAAAAAATTGCAACAATCCTTTTTTGTCACCTCCAGCTTCTAGAAACAATGATAATTAAAACAACAAAACTATCAACAATAATATCCCTAATCAAAAACTCAATCATGCCAACATCAATTTCTTTGAAGAAAATTTTCTAGTTGAAGCTACCATTTATCAGTCTTTAAATTGATAAGTGTACCTCCAAAGGATAAGAGTACAAGCCAACCAGAAAAAAACCCCTTTTATGCCTTTAACCTAACTGATAATGACCATGATATGAACAAATTAACAATTAATACTTCTGACTTAACAAGAAAGAAGAAAAAAGTTAAGGTTGATTTCATTCTAGATTCCAACAAAGCCTCAACTTCCACTGCTAATAACAATGAACCACTAAAGGCTAAAGTTTTTAAAAATCCTTCCAAGTTAGAACTTCCAGAAATTGTACAAAAATCTGGACCCTATTTTGTTGTGAAAAATCTTATGAAAACTCCAGTACATATTACTTTTGGCTGGTTAATAACCCATCTACAGTTTAGAAAAAATCTTTACAAATCATTGATCCCAAAAAAGAAGACTCCAAAAATCAACAAGTGTTTTTGCCAAGCTGGATTTGCTGACAACTACAATTTTACTTCTCTAATCTGCAAAGCCCAAGTAGCTGGTTATTTTATTGATCTGATTTTAAACAGTAAATTATCTGTTAGCATTATAGCCAAACATTTTCTTAAAGTAATTAACAGAAAGATTAATGAACTTTTAATTAGACTAATGATTAATGTACATGATGACAAAAAAAAAGATCTGTGCATAGCCAAAGTTGTTTCTGTTTGCATTAATAGTATCAGCATTAAAACTGACATGAAAGTATTTAAAGCAAAAAAGTACACTATAATTGTTGGCAATAAGTGGCTTAAAAAAGCCAAAGCATTACTTGACTATAAACTTTGTGAGTTAACCATCAGATGTAGTGAAAAGCCTATTGTGGTTAAGTGTTGTCATTGAAAAACCCCTCCAGTATTCAAGCAGAACCAAGAAGAAAAACAATCAGATGAATCAAATAATGATAAGAGTAATAAAGAAAAAAATCAAGAAAAACAAGAAAAAATTGCTAAATTTGTCTATACTATTTTCATCAGCAATGACAAGCTACTGGACAATATTAAAGCTAACAAAAAAAAATCATGATAAATGGCAAGCTAATCTGCTGGCCCTATTATAATATTTTCAGAAGAACCTTTGATAGAAAATCTGGCAAGAAAGCAAAATACAGCTATTAATAACATGGCTTTTGTGCCAGATGTTGATGCAATAAACCTTTGTATTCCCTTAGTAATAAATGCAAGTTCTGCCTAATCTATTATAAAGATTGGAAGCCAATTAATTTAATACTCAGAAAAAAACTAAAAGAAGTACAGAAGTCCTTTAAGAATAAACCATCTAAAATCCAATCACTAGTTGTAGAACAAAGAGAACCTTCTCTTAAAAAAAAAAAGTGGACATTAAAAATCTGTTGGTTAGAAATAGTTAAATTATTTCAAAAGAAGGTGATATCTCTGGATAAAGTCATATGATACAACACACTATCACTACCAAAGAAACTCATCTCATCTATTTGAAGTCTTATCAATCCAATCAATGCAATAATAAGTTCATCAAAAAAGAAATAAACTGGATGAAAAATCTTAGATTTATACAAAAAACCAAAAGTGAATGGTCTTAATTATAATAATATCCAAGAAAAGTGGAATCCTATGTTTTTGTGTCAATACCACTAATTAAATACTATTATTATAAGAGACATATATCTACTCTCCAAAATTGATGTAATGCTAAATAAATTCACTAGTGCTGCTTTCTTCTCAACTATTAACTTAACTGCTGAATTCTGACAAGTAGAGATGGATCCAGAAAGCAGAAAAAAAACTGTTTTCATTACCAAGTATGGCATCTATGAATTTACAATTATGCTTTTTGGTCTTATTAATGCTCTTCCCACCTTTCAATACCTAATGGACAAAGTATTTGAATCAATAAAAAAAAACTTTGTTTTGGTCTACTTAGATAACATAATGATCTATTCAAAAACTTAAGATAAATATCTTGAACATTTGCAGAAGGTTTTTGATTTGCTCAGAAATGCTGGCTTTAAGATCAATCCAATCAAATTTTTCTTTGGACATCAATTCACCCAGTTTTTTGGTCATCTTATTACAAAAGGTAAAATCTTTTTTAATTCAGCTAAGATTAAAAAAGTTCAGAACATTAGACAACCAATAAATGTTTTTGAACTATACTCTTTTTTTGGTTTGGCTTCTTACTATCATAAATTTATCAAAAATTTCTTCAAAATCGTCTTTTTTTTCAATCAGCTACTCAAAAAAAATATCAATTATCATTGGGACACTTATCAACAAAAAGCTTTTAAAATTCTAAAGAAAAAATTTGTTATTAAATCAATCCTTAAGCAATCTGATCTGGACCAATCTTTTATCCTCCACACTAATACATCTGACTATGAACTTGGTGCTGTTCTCTCACAAAAAGATGAAGATAGCAGAAAACATGCTATAGCATATGCCAGTAGATTTTTTATACCAGCAGAAAAGAACTATTCAGTAACTAAACATGAATGCTTAGCAGTAGTTTGGGCTATTAGTTATTGAAATTAATATCTTCTTGGTGTAAAATTCTTAGTAGTAACAGATCATCAAGCCTTGGTTTGGCTGTGTAATAAAAAAAAGCTAGAACACAAACAAATAACTCACTAGATACTTCACTTGGATAAATTCAACTATGATATTCAATACTGCAAAGAAGTAAATTATCAAAATGCTGACGCTTTTTCTAGACTTATCATTCAGTGATAATACAACTTCTTAACTAAACCAACTTAATTATTAGTAATATTCTCATAAATAAACATAATAATAGATTTGGACAACTACTTTGTCTTAATGGAATTTTTGGGTAAAAGACAATACTTACCAGAATACACTTAACAGCAAAGAGAACATTTGTACAAACAATCAAATTTCTATTTGATCTACCAAAACCAATTATATAAAAGAAACAAAAAAGATTCTGACTGCTTCTAAAGAATTATTAGATTTGAAAAAAGAGAAATTGTAATATATAACATGTACATTGACTTATTAATTAGACACTTTAGAAAAACAAAAACAATTCAAAAAACTTTAGCTTACTATTATTGGCCTACCTTGAAAAAGAACATTGCTGAATACATCAAATCTGTAACATCTGTCAAAGAAGAGACAAACCCAATTACAAAGAAAATATCCATTCAATTTTTGTTAATCAACTATTTAACAGAATTGGTATAGATGTTGTTAGACCTTTAACAATAACTTTTGATAACAACAGATACATTATCACAGCTACTGACTATCTTACAAAGTGGGTAAAAGCAAAAGCCACTCCAGACCAAACAACAGTCTCAATAGCCAATTTTATTTATGAAGAGATTATTTACTGTTATGGCTGCCCTAAAGAACTTTTATTTAATAGAGAAAGAGTTTTTCTCAGTACACTAGTTAAAAAACTTTGTAGAAAAATGGAAATATGTCATAAACTTTTTTTTTCTTATCACTCTCAAACAAATGGCTTAATAGAACATTTCAATAGAACACTATGTGAAACCTTAGCCAAAACCAGTGAAGAAACAAACTTATGGAACAAAGTACTGTTTTTAGCTTTGTTTGCTTATAGAACTGTGAATTATGACATAACAAGTTATGAACCTTTTTATCTACTCTATGGATGCATGGCAACACTACTAATAGAAACTGACATTGAAACAATACCCTTTGAAGAGATCACAATAGGAAATTACAAAGACATTTTGCAAAAAAGACTTGGTATCATTTTTGACTCCTTGGTAGAAGCATGAATAATTGTTTTTAAAAAGATAAAACAGTTCCAAAAAAAGCTTAAGAAAAAAAAATTTATAAAACACTTTTTTTAAGTGTTGGTAACTTGGTATTAGAATACTGTTCAGACAGAAACAATGTCTATGATGATAAATTTTCTAGCCAGTAGAAAGAACTTTTTATAGTTAACAAAGTTTTGAACAATGGTTCTTATATTCTTTAAGATCAATCTGAAACAATTTTTAATAATTATTCTGTTCATGGTACATGACTCAAAAAATATCATAAATAACCAAATTAGTTGCTTGTTGTAGTAATATCGACTCAAATAATTAGCAAAAATTAAGTATAAATAAATACACCATTCCCAAAACAGAGATATTTTCAATCAATATGAACAATTATTTTCTAAATCAAAACATTCAAAATGCCTTCTATATTCTCCATAAGTATTGGATCAAAAACTATTCAAATACTACTCTGATCATTGGAAAACAAACCACTATAACTGATAACAATAAAACACATACTGTTATTAGACCAAAGAAAACCATTACCAAAAGAGAAAAAATTGGTAGCAAAATAGATAAATATCTGTTAGAAAGTATAACAGCAGCTATACTCTTACCTTCTAACACAATTGGAAAAACAATCCAAAAAATCTTGTCCATAGACAAAAATTTGTCATATAGAAGACAATTAGAACTCTATAGTCACTTTAGAGAAATCATAGAAAATATAAAACTCATAAAAAAAACAACTTCAGAGATACAGACAGAAATTTTGGGTATTATATAGTTAAATATCTCAAGAGTTTTAACTATTGCTAAAAGAGCCAAAACTCTAATACAAAGATTTGGTCTCTTGTATACAAAACTTATTTTACTTCAAGTATTATATATTCTATTCACAAAAAACTTCAACAAACTAGTTAGTTTTGAGTTAAATAAAACTCTTCAAATAGATTACACTATAAATAGCTTGATTTCACCAAAGCTCAATCTTTTTGAAGAGGATAATATTACAGTTAAAACCTATAATTTTTATTAATTATTATATGTATTAGTCACTGATGTTATATAATTAGCCACTCTATTTTTAGATAGTGATTATTGACCTGATCAATGACCTGACTGTTAATCTAATCATTGATCTGATCATTAACTTAATTATTAATCTAGTCATTGACCTAATCATTGACTATTTTTGATAGCTATATAAGTAATGAATCTCTTAGCTGTAGAAAAGCATATAAGAATAAAAGAAATAAAAGAAATAAAATAACAACTTTATCTCAATCCTTCTCTTATTACTAATTTTTTTTTCCTTACCTTCAAGTATTTGAACATTTTGGAATAAAAGATTACTTGTTAGCATTTACCTATTCTTTTCTGAAATGTATAATTACAATATTTGAAGATTATTGAATAAAATATGACTGAAAAGTACATTTAATACTTAATATTAAATTCTAAGAGTGCCAATATGAGGCATAGAATTATACCAGTATGTAATTATTTGTTGACAGTACAGACTATTTTTTTATCTTTAGATTCCCCAGTTATCTTTTAAAAAGTATAGTAACTGAAATATTTTATAAGACTGATCTCACATATTGAATCCATACTTATTCAATTTACTCTTTGAAGTTAAATTCTCTTTGATTACTTTTATTACCTTACAATCTTGTTTTTTCTTGCTATTTATTAGCTTGTTACTCCAACTCATAACAATATTATTAATAGATATAAAATCAAATTAGATTCAAAAAAATTAGTGCTATTAAATATTTTAAGGTTTTTAAAATACTACAAAATTAATATTTTATTACAAAAAATTTTTAAATTTGTTAAATTTTAATAAATTGCAAACCAATAAAATATTTTTAATATTTTCAAAAAACAATTAAAAATCATTTTAATCTTAACTTACTTAAATTTTAACAAAATATTTTAACTAGTTATTAATGTTTTATATATAGTTTTTAGTACTATTTTATCTTAATTAAACAATAATAACAATAAAAAAATAATTATTTACATTAATAGAATATTGAAATTAGCAAAATAAAATTACTTTGTTATAGAATTAAAAACAGCCATTGTAATTTGGGCTCTTATCTATTTTAATTTATATTTTAAGTTCAAAAAATATTTACAGTTTTAAAAATTTGGTTTTTAAGCAAAAAAATTACTTACAATATTAAATAAAACAATATTTTATATATATAATTAAAATTACAAAAATTCAAACAATTTATTTAATTAATTTAAAAATATTAGAATATTATTTTTGGTTTTATATGTAAAAAATATTTTTAATATATTAAATTTTGTAATAACTGTTAAAAAAAAGTTTATTTTACAAAATTTTTAAATTCAATTAAAATTAAAAAATCTTAATTTTTATCATACTATCTACAAATAAATAGATTTGTAAAATGGTTTAATAAAATATTTTGTAAATTATTAGCTAGAATCTTAATTAATTTTAAGCAAAAATAAGATATTTTTATTTTATTAATATTATTAGTTTATAAAACACTAAAACAAAACACAACAAAACATATTTTAGTTAATCTAATTTATGAAAAAACAACAAGATTACTAGTTAGTTTTTTAGTAAAAATTTATTTAATTTAGTTAATTTCAAAAAAAAAATTATAAGAAATCATTTAATAAAAAGCTTATATATTTTTTAACACTTTAAAATAATAATAATAAAGTGTAACTATTTATATTAAATATTCTTAAGCTTAATAATAAAAAATAGCATAACAATAAATTATTATTTGTTACTAATAAGTTTAATGTTAAAAACAAAGTTTTTTTTATATAGAATTAAGATTAAAAAACAATAAAATGAAAATTTTAATTATAAATAAAATAAATTATTTTATTTATATAAAATTTTAAAAAAATATTATACAAATTAAGACTTAATAGTAAAGTTTTAAAAAAGTTGTATATATTAACAGACTGAAATATTATCATTTAAAAACCAATTTTAAGTTTTTAATTTTACAGATTAGTATATAATTTTTTTTAATTATTCAAAAATATTTTTTAAGACTTAAATTGATAATTATTATTAAACAACTTTCAAACTTAAATATTTAAAATTCAATTATTTTATATTTTATTTTTTATAATTTAAAGATAGCAGAAACAAAAACATAAAAAAAAATTACATAAAAACCCAATATAAAACTCTTATATTAAAAAATAATAATAAATAATATATATTAAATTTATTTTTATCACAAATTTATTTTTATTATAATTATTTTTCAAAACATTTAACAAATATTTTAAAACCTTAAAAAACCTTTCTAAATTATTTATAACAATTATTTGAAAACAAATTAATTATATTTAAACAAAACTTATTATAGTTTTAATAATAAATACATAAAATTATTACTATATAAAAGAAAAACAAAAAGTTATTCTGAAGTTTATTTATTAGAACTTTTAAAACAAGCTTTAAGAAAAAATATATTGTTTGTTTTTATTGATATATTTCCAAATACTACAATTTAACAAAAATTTCAATAGTGTTTTAATAAACAGAACAATAAATATTCTTTAATTTATAAATATTTTTGTATTAAAAAAATATTTTATAAAAGAAAACTGAAACTTAAAACAACAAATTTTATACTAAAAACTATATAAAAGCAAATATACAATAAATTTAAAACAACAGCTAGACCAATAAACATTTGTTATAAAATTAAAGCAGTTTTAAAACTTTATAATCTATTTTATATCTGTAAAAATGTTTTACAAAACTTAATTTTACAACTTTTAAAGCTTTAATATATTAAAAAACTTACAAAACTGAAATTTTAACAATTTTCAAACCAAATTATTTTAATAATTTTAGATTACTATTTAAAAATTACAAAATAGTACTTAGAATTCAATTTTAAAGAAAAAATTATTTTACTAATAAAAATTTGAACTATTAATTAACATAAAATTACTCTTATAATTTATATTATTAATTAACATATATTATTATTTTAAATTATTACTTATTATATTACTAAATTATTAAGTATTATTATTAATTAATAATTTGATTTATACAAAACACAAACTAATTAATTTGTAATAATTAGATTATACAATATACTAAATTATATAATATTTAAAAATTTGTCAAAATATTTTAGTAATTTAACAAAATATTTAATAGTATAGTAAAATAATTATAATTTACAAAAATGATTTGTAGTTTACCAAAATAAATCTTTAAATTTGCAAAATATTAGAAAAATAAAAAATATTAGATTATAAAATAGTATTATAACAAATTGTATAAAAAAAAGCTTTTTCTTTTAAAAAAAGTATTTTAACTAAAATTATTTTTTTTAGTATTAATTTTGGTTCAGAAAACTATTATAAATTTATTCAAATAAAAATTTATCTTGAAAACCCAAAATTTTTAATCATTATTATTTCGAAATTACCAAAAATTAAAATTAATATTTTGAAATTAATTAACTATCAATTTTAGTAATTATTAGTACTTCTAAGCTTAAACTTTTGAGATCATATTTTTATTTTTATTTTTTTAATTTTTTTTAGTTTTTTTATATTATTAATTAATCTACAGTCAAAATATTTTTTAAAAGAATTGACTTTTATAGCAAAATAACTACACATTATTAAGAAGCTTACAAATAAAATATTTTTGTAAAAAAGTTGCATAAAATTGGCTATTCTATTATAAATTCAATAATAAAATATATTCTAAAGTATAGAAAAATACTTTGAAAAATAAATTAGCTTATTAAAAGTTTATTAATTTTTATTAACAAAAAAGTATATAACTTAATACAATAAATTTGTAAACAATTTAATATCAAAAAATTTTTATTATTATCTTATTATTTATAAACAAATGAACTTATAAAACGTTTTAACAGAATACTTTGTGAATTATTAACTAAAGTTTCAATTAATTTTAAGTAAAAATAGGATATTTTTATTTTATTAATGTTACTAATATATTAAACACAAAAAAAAATACAACAAAACATATATTATTTAACTTAACTTATAAAAAACAGCAATATTATTAATTAATTTTACAGTAAAAATTTATTTAGTTTAATCAATTACAGAAAAAAACTTTCAAAAAACATTTTAGTAAAAAATTTACATATTATTTAATACTTTAAAAAAAAAACAACAAATTACAACTACTTATATAGAATATTTTTAAACTTAACAAAAAATAACTTAACAACAAACTGTTATTAATTACTAAATTTAAAGTTAAAAACAAAGTTTACTTATATAAAACTAAGACTAAAAATCAATAAAATAGACTATTTTATTTAAATATAATTTTAAAAAATAGATTATACAAATTAAAATTTGATAATAAAGTTTTAAAAAAAGTCATACATAATAAAAACCTAAACACTACTATTTAAAACCCAATTTCGAATCTTTAATTTTACAAATTAGTATACAATTTTTCTTAATTAATTCTAAAGATATTTTTTGAAACTTAAAACTAATAGTTATTATTAAATAATTTTTAAAATAAAACAATTAAAATTTAATTATCTTAAAATTATTTTTTATAATTTATAGATAATAAAAACAATTACATAAAAACTCAACAACAAAAATAATTTAAATTTTATATACCAAAATAATTTTATTTTCTTTTTATACTTTAAAATTTTTTTAATAACTATTTTCTAAAACATTTAACAAATATTTTAAAAACTAATGTTAACTTTAAAAACTCTTCAAATTATTCATAACAATTACAAAAAAACAAATTAATTACATTCAAATAGAATTTATTACAATTTTAATAATAAATATCCAAAATTATTATTTTTATAAAAAAAATACAAGAAGTTATTTTAAAGTTTACTTATTAGAACTTTTAAAGCAAGCTTTAAAAAAAACTTATTATTTGTTTTTATTAATATTTTTCTTAAATATTACAATTTAACAAAAATTCTAATAGTGTTTTAATAAATAAAACAATAAATATTTTTATATTAAAAAAATATTACATTAAAAAAAACTAAAACTCAAAACAACAAATTTCACATTAAAAGTTATTTAAAAACAAATACATAATAAATTCAAAACAATAATTAAACTAATAAACATTTATTATAAAATTAAAGCAGCTTTTAGATTCTATAATTTGTTTAATACTTGTAAAAACATTTTACAAAATTTAATTATACAATTTTTGAAGATTTAATATATTAAAAAGCTTATAAAACTAAAATTTTAACAATTTTAAACCAAATTACTTCAATAATTTTGGTTTACTATCTGGAATTACAAATAATATTTGGATTTTAATAAAGCTTAATCTTAAGAAAAAAATTATATTACTTATAGTAATTCAAGCTATTAATTAGCATATATTATTATTTTAAATTATCACTTATTATTATTTAATTAATAATCCAATTTATACAAAACATAAATAAAAATAATTATAATAATTAAATCTTATAGTATATCAAATTATGTAACAGTTAAAAATTTACTAAAATATTTAACAATTTATTAAAATAGTCTATAGTTACAGAAATAACTTGTAGTTTAATAAAATATATCTTTAATTAATTAAAATATTAAAAAAAATACTGAATTATAAAATAATGCTATAATAAATTATATAAAAAAAAAGCTATTTTTTAAAAAAAAAATTTTAATTAGAGACAACAATTAGTTATTACAACTTAATTTAATAAAAACTTATTTTAAAAACCCAAATTTTTAATTATTACTGTTTTAATAATAAATTAAAACCAAAACTAACATTTTAAAATTAATTAATTACCAATCTTAGTAATTGTTAATGCTTTTAAATTTGAATTAAAACCAATTTTTTTGAACATATATATTTTTTTCTTTATTTTTTAATTTTTTTATATTATTGAATAGCTTATAATTAAAATTTTCTGTAAAAAAATTGACTTTTATAGCAAGATAACTATATATATTTAAAAGCTTATAAATAAGATATTTTTATAAAAGAATTAATTTTTATTACAAAATATTTAAACAAAATAATTGGCATAAAATTGGTTATTTTATTATAAGTCTTATTAGTATATATTGTTTAAAATATAAAAAAATACTTTGAAAAAGAAATTAGCTTATTAAAAATTTTTTAATTTTTATTAACAACAAAATTAGCAATAAAATAGCATTAACAACAACAAAAAAAAAGAATAAAAAACTTTTTATAATAATGAATAATTATTTTTTTAACACAAAAACCCAAGATTATTTTATAATATATTATCAAAATAATTTAATTTATATTAAACTTAATTTTTTTTATTTTGTTTTATTTATTTTTAGTTAAAAAACAGTCTAGTCAAGAATTTCAAAATTTTTGGAATTGGTTTTTAATTAAATATTTAGCTAAAATTTATTCAATATATATTGTTTATTTTTTAATCAAACATATTTTAAAGAAAAATTTAAAGCCAAAAATAATTACATCAAGTAATTAATATTTTTAATTATTTTTAGTCAACTATTTTTCGAATTTAAAATCTTAAATTAATAAATCTATAATTGAATAATTATATATTAACTAATTGAAATCATTTTAGAAATAAAAAATAAAAAAAGCTATTAAATAATCTTTGTTTTTAATTTTTTTTAAGTAATTTAGATTTTTTATTTTATATATTAACACTTATTATAATCCAAAATAAAACAAATATATTATTAGTCTTTTAAAGTATTCAGATTATTCTAAGTTATTAAAATATAAATTTTATATCTTTGTTTTAAGAAAACTTTTAAGACCTTATTAAATAGTTCAAAGACTTTGAAAAAACTGTTACAGCAAATTAATATAGCAATAATTACAAATTTTAAATAGTTAAAAATATCTTTAAAAATTTTCTGCTGTCTGATTTATATAAAAAACTGTTAAAAAAGCTGCTTAACAAATTATTTAATAGTTATTAAAAAATACCAATTAAAATACAACTTTTTTTATTACCAAATTCAAAAAAAAATTTGTATTGTAATATTGATATTCAAGTAAAGAATAAAACTAGAAAAAAAAATGCAAGACTTAAAAAAATTAAATAAAAAAACAAAAAATTTATTTTTTTTACTAAAAACTTAAAAACAGATTTATCTTATGTTTTATGGTTTTTTTTTGTTATTAAAAATAATTTTATTTTGAATTTAACAATAAAAATAGTCTAAAAAACAAAAAACAATTAATAAATATATTTAAAAAATATATTTTTTTTAATAACTGCTTTTATTTTGGATTTTTCTTTCCAAATAACTGCTATATTATTTACAACTTATATTTAAAACCTTAATAAACAATTAATAAATAGATTAACAACAAATTTTGCTAGATTTTTCGAATTATTAGCCAGATTAATACAAGAAAACCAAAGATCTTTAAGACTTAATATTAGTTTTATTATAATTAATTTTAACAGTCTTAATATAATCCAAGATCTAAAAACCAAGATTTTTTAATTTGTTATTAATATAAAAATACTGGCCATATAGCTTAAAATTGTAATAATCTTTTAATGTTCTTGCCAAATTTAAGAAATAATAATTAATTAAACAATAAAACTAATAATAATTAAGCTTTCAATCCAAATACTAATCAGGTCTATATAAACTTCTTTGAAAAAAATTCCCTAATTGAATTCACAGAATATCAGTTTTTAAATTAGTAAATACACTTTTTAAGAATAAAAATACAAGCCAAGAAGAAAAAAATTTCTTGTTTAATTTTAATTTAATTAATAATAATATAAAATTAGAAAAAATAGTAATAAGTTATCAAGTCACATAAAATCCAAGAAACAGAAAATAAATATTGATTTGAACTTCAATGCAATTATTTCAACATTTAACAACAAAAATAAAGCTCTAAAGTTAAAAGTATTTAAAAATCTGCCAAAGTTAAAACCACCAAAAATTGTTCAAAAATCAAGCCCTTATTTAGTAGTCAAAGATCTAATAGAAACATTTGTTTATATTATATTTAGTTAGCTTATGACTCATTCACAATTCCGAAAAAATTTTCAAAAATTATTGATATTCAAAAAAAAACAATTTAAGACAAACAAACATCTTTAACAAATAACATTAATTCTTAATAATAATATTTAAATAACTAATGAATATTTTAAAACTACAATCTTTCTTTGGACTAATTTAAAAATGTCATCAACTTTAAATTCTACTACTCTAAACACTATGGTCTTTGCTTTATTTAATCAAAAAATTTTGTTTTTTTCTTGACCATCATACTTTAATCTTTAAAATACTCTATTAATTTTGTTAGGAATTACTTGTTCTAAGCATAAAACATTAAATTTCTTTCTCAGCCTTCCTAAAGTACTCTCTTATATTAATAACCATAAAATAAAAGCTGGCCACTCATTCAGTCAACAACCTCTCTAATGTAAATAGAAAATAAAAAATAGAAATTACACATTAACAAGTCAGACTCTCTTGGCCTTTACCAGAATTAAATAACGATTACATGATAAAGCAATTTAAAATTAGATCAGCATTAAAAACTCTTATTTTACTGTTAAAATATCCGATTTTTATAACTAAAATCGGTTTTGAATCATGCAACAAAACCTCTTATATAAACCACTAATACATTGATAATTTTAGACACATTAAAATCAAATTCAACTTAAAAGACTGGTTCATAACCTAGACCTACTCTTCATTTTATACACTTAATACTTGTTGTCTAGTACTATTTATTAAAGCTAAGATTATACATCAAAACATCAAAACTTCTAAACTAGGTTTTTCCATTAAAAAAAACATTTCAAGATATACAGTACTAGCATAAACTTGTGTGAATTTTGGGTTTTTTTTCAAAAAGAATCTAATAGTTTTGTTACAAGTTGACAAGACAATTTTTTTTACAACAAATTTAGAAAGGAGAGGAAATGAACCTAAAAAAAATTTGAGCTTCATTTTCTTTACTATTTAGGTATGAAGACAACCAAAAGTAAACAAACTATTAAAAAATCCTCATGTTAATGTCAAAAAGTTCTTTTGATTGCTAAATTAAAGGATAAAATTAGCACAGTGAGTTAAAAAATGTGGAAAATTTATATTTTCTTTCAATTAAATTTACTCTCATAAGTTTTATTAAAATCAATTTAAAAATAAAAAAAGCCAATAGTGAAGATCTAAAGCATCCCAACAATAGCTGAATTACTTGATTGGGCTTTTAGTTCAATACAAAACTTGAAAGAATTAGAAAAAAAGTAAATATTTGCTAAATTGATTTCTAGTTTCACCTTTAGAACTTGTTAAAGTTTATGTGTATTGTTTTTTTATTAGCCAAGATTTTGTTGCCAAATTAGCCCATCAAGAAGTAAAAGTTTTTAATGTGGCACTAGAAGAAAAATGAGAGACAAAACAAAGAAATCTGCAGAAAAAAAATACTCTATCCGAGATGACCAAAAAAGAGATTTGAAAAGATGGCATGAAAATTTATTTTAAATTACAAAACAGGTCGGACCAAAATTTTACAGGATCTAAATTTATTCCTAAAATCTAGTTTGATTTGAAAGAAGAAGAAATAGAAAATCAAGTGAATAGCAAAGCAGCTATATGGTTGAAATGTGATGAAAGTTTCCAACAAGATGACTCTTCTATCAAGCTTCAACTATTAAGGTTGTCTTAAACTGAAATAAAACTTGAGACTCAAAGAAATAAAATAAATATGAAAAAAAAACATTATCAATTTGAACAAAAATTTAATTCAGATTAAACAGTCTTAGAAGGCATTAGCCTTTTATCATTATTTGTGTATCATGAAGAAGTAACTAAGATTAATAATGTGAACATTAATTTTTTGATTCCACATATTTCCTCTCAACTATTATTTAAAGTAAAACAAGAGAATACAAAATTAAACTGCATAATAGGGCTTTCATATGAAGACAAGCAAGAAGAAATTAAGCCAGATATCCAAATAAAAGAAGAGTTTAATAAGAACCAAACAACTTTAAATTTTGATATTCAACACAAATCACAACCTAAAAAAGAAAATATAGCAATAATTAGCTCTAATGAAATTTTGTCATTTCATAATTTTTCGACAGACTACAATAAGAAAATAAAGTTTATATATCTAACATTATATCCAAAAGCTTATCACATTGTTGTAAACACATCTAATCTGAAACAAAAAAGCATTGAAACAATTAGCCCTTCTAGAATGCTTTTATTGTCTATTACAACAAATAAGTTCAAATCAGAATATATAAAACAAAGATATCTGGAACCTTTTTAATTCATTTTAAAAAAAAACAAGAAACTCAGCAAATGATTGATGACAATCAAGATAATATTGCTTATGTATCAAATGAAACAGAAAATTTTGTAACATCAATCAAGTGAGGGCTTCTTTTGATTCTTTCTCTCCAAAAGAATCATTTAAACATTTACATATCTCTATTACACAATATTTACTAGTAACCTCTCGACCAGATCCTAGCAAACCAAGCATTTGAACTCGTACTATTCAAATCCCAAGCTGACTTAATTCAGAAATGGAAAAGATATGAACACCTGAACAATGATGTTGTTTGAATGATTATTTATTTATTATATCAACTTGTGTTACATAAAAAAACCAAGCATTGATAATTTTAAAGAAATAACCAGAGAACTTTTCAGTAATTCAACTTCAAAACTAGGATGGACACAGATCAAAAGTTATTATAAAGGTAAAAAACCGTTAGTACAGGATTTTGCTATTTGTGCCATCTGCCAATGGGTTGAGGAAAAAAGAAAAAAGAGAGAACTTTCAATGATTGATTGCAAGTAATTTTATTTCTTAAAGTGAAACTAGCATATTATTTGTCTTCTAGATTATTATAAATTCTCAAAAAATATAGACATTTTATTTTCTTGTTAACTCTTAGCAATATCATATTGGACTATGGATTATATCTGAAAATTTTGTTTTATTTGCTAAGTTACAACAGATTTGTAATCAGGGTTCTTAAAATAAAATGTTCAAATCAAGTTTCAAACTTCGTTTATAATGGGCTCCTAAATAATAAAACTTTATGTGAACAAATCAAATAAAGCTGTTCGTAAACACCAAAAAAATTTTCCTGAATTTTCAATATAAATAGACAAATATGAGAAAATGGCTCCAGCCTTTAATCGCCCCTCTTTTTTTTGTTTCACCATATCTCAAAGCCTGAAACATATTCATATTTTTTATAATTCTGAAATTTTATGTTTTGCTGCATCTAACTCATTTTTAAAAAAATGATCTTCTGTTATACTTTAGTCCATGTATAAAGATTATAATTGATGTTTTTGTATTAACACTCTTACTTTTACAGAATTGTCTGGCATTTAATAAAACATTTGAACATAAGAGCTGTAACTTGCTTAAAGAGGTTTAAACTAATAAATATCTAAATATAATCAAAATCAAATTATTGATATTAACATTCACTATATATGAATCATTATATTGGATAGAAATTTTCATTGTCTTTGTTACTAATTTTGGAAACACATTTTCTCATAATTGCTTGAAAATTGCCTTTTTATTTACCAGCTTTTTTTTTAATTCTATTTATTAATCAAAAAATTGGTTAATTTCCAAAGCACCACGAACGTTGTTTTACAGATTGCATAAAAATTCAAGTTTATGAAATTATCTAATATTATCAAAAATAATTAATAGATGGCTGATTACAATTCAACTTGTCATAAACAATAGGTATTAATTTTAGTTAAAATCACATTGAGAAAACACAACATCATTTTTGAAATTTATGATTATATTAGTAAAATGTGAGTCTATATAAAAGTTTTATGTTTTATTTCTCGTAACAGTAATGAATTCAAATACGCTTTTAAATTATTGATATTGTTTTGTAATTCGTAATATTGTATTTATTTATTTTTCATTTGTGTTAATTAATCGGAAGTTAGTGTTTTCAACATACTAGCACTAAATATTTGTTACAAAAAGATCTAAAGAGTTTTTTTAATGATATTGAATCAAGCTTTTAGAAAAGTAATTTGTTAAGAAATTTCCCTGCAAGAATATATCTAAATACCGGTAATTAGAGACAAAATTTATGTTTTATTAAAATTACGCCAAAATGATAATTATTGACTGGTAGTTTAATTAAATTTTGACATATCAAAAATGTAATAAATATTATACATTGGTTATTTCAAAGCATATGGATTTAAAACATTTTTTTTAAAAGAATATTTTGAAATGAAAAAATAATCAAGAAAATACAATGGACCAACAAATAATACAATTTCGGGGGATTCTAATTCCAAAGATGCTTAGAAATTTTGACTGGTTAATTACTAATCCTGGGTTAAGAACCAAAATTACAAATTACGTTTTCAGGATGACAAATGTTAATAGCCGGGGAATTATGGATGAATTATCCTCAAAAAGGGAATGTACTTGTGATACAAGGATTCAAAGATTACCGATCAGTTAAGTATAAATAACTCAGTCTGAATACAAACTTTGAATTTTTTCGTTACAATTAACGAAAGCCTTTTAAAACTCGCTCAATCTATTAAGCACTCTAATAAAGAAAAATAATCCAAAATCTTGTTCCGTTTAAAATCTCATCCTTTTTCTATAGCTAAATTTCAACTTCTATCTTCTCACCATAAAAACTTGAAATGCCTGCAAAACTTGTTCTTCGTCATTCCGAGGACCGTGGCTATGCAAATCATGGATGGTTAGATACTCATCATACATTTTCGTTCGCCAACTATTATCATCCCAATTTCCAAGGTTTCGGGTCATTGAAAGTAATCAATGAAGATATTGTGGCACCGACCAAAGGATTCGGGACACATTCACATCGTGAATTTGAGATTTTTTCCTACATCATTTCGGGAGAGTTGGAGCATCGTGATTGTGAGTTTTTTATCGGAATCTTTCATTGGAAACTGATGAGCATAAAAAACCCAAATTATCAATATTTTAATACTTTCTTTTTTTTTCTAAATAATTTATAGCAATGGGAAATATAGAAATACTAAAACGTGGCGATGTTCAATTCACATCTGCCGGCACAGGAATCTCTCACTCGGAATACAACATACATAAAACACTTCCAGTTCATTTTCTTCAAATTTGGGTAAAACCAGACATTTCTAAGCTCAAACCAAAATATCATACAAAACGATTTTCTGATATTCAAAAAAAGAATTCTCTTGTTCATTTGATTTCGCCTATCGTTACCGGTGCTTTAGTAAAAAAAGAAAATGATTCCACTATTGGAATCCATTCTGATTTTCATATGTTTGCTAGCATCTTAGAACCTGGTAAAAATGTCAAGCATACCGTTCAAGGGGAAAACGATAAAATGAGAAGGTTATATCTTCATCTAACTAATACCGATGGACAAGTAAAAATTAATGGAAACGAGACGTTAAATGAGGGTGATGGGGTATTTATCACTGATGTAAAATCTGGAGAACAGGTCTCAATTGAGAGTAGTGGGGAAAAGAATGCTGAATTTGTGCTATTTGATTTAGCTTAATTTCAAGTTTAAAATAATAAATAATAACATTCAGTATTTTAATAAAAATTCTTTTTAAGTAGCTACTAAATTTTATTAATTAAATTTTTTTATAGGGGTTTCTTAGCATAGATTATGTTTTCTTAGTGATGAAAATAATTAGGTTTAAATAAATTTTAATGAAAATTCTTTCCTTTAAATACTTATAAAAAAAGAATTTGAAAAATTCACAGCCCCATTTGATGAAATATTTAACTATAGAGGGTGTCCAAAAGTTTCCGAACAAGATTTTATTTAACAATAATATTTATTTTTTTATAAAATAAAACAAAATAAACAACATATTTATAATTTTATAGTAATTTTCTAAATTTTCTATTAAGCTTTTAATACTTTTTTGGTCCTCCTTGCGCTATAATTACTGCTTGAATACGTCGAGGCATACTATCAACTAATTTTATAATCGTTGATTTTTCAAGCTTCTTTAACATACTTATCAAGTTTTTTAAGAGTAGTTGGCGGTTTTTCTTTTTTACAAATATTACATTTTACTATAGCCCATAAATTTTCAATTGGATTGAGATCTGGACTTTGAGGAGGCAAAGAAAGAATACGTAACTTGTTTTTGCTATGAAATTCTTTGGCAGTTTTTGATCGATGAGGGGTAGCATTATCTTCTTGAAACCATCCATTGTTTTTAGAAAACATTGTAAAGTTGGTAAGGCATAATGGTTAAGAATTTTAACATGTCTAGTACCATTTACTGTTTGATATAATAGTACAATTGGTCCAATGTTTTGTCATGAAAAACAAGCCCAATACATTCAACTTGGACTATGTTTGACTGTTGCTGATACACAAGACAATTGCCATTCTTCAGATGGTTCACACCATATTTTACTAGACCGATTGTGTTGAAATTGAGAGAAAGTTGATTCATCACTCCATAATACTCTTGCCCATTTTCGATTTGTCCAATTTTGATGTTTAATACACCAAGCAAGACGTGCTGCTATATTTGCTGGTGAGATTAAAGGTTTCCTTCTTGCATAACAATTTCGTAATCCAACCGATTTAAGAGCACGCCGAAGAGTTCTAAGAGAAATAGTTTGCTTTGTTTTTCGTTTCCAAAGAGTTCATATATTTGCAATACATAAATGACAATTTTTTCCATTAAGTGTTACTAAATGTTTAAGTCGGCGATATTTTTGGTGAGTAAATAAATGTGGACGTCTTGAACAAGGTCTTGAATCAATTGAACCAGTTTTTTTAAATCGTTTTATTGTATCCGAAACTGTTGTCAAGCTGCAATTGACTATGTTGGCAATATCATGATATTTCTTGCCATGCTGTTGTAATAAGCATATAGTATTATGTTGAGCAATCGTTAATTCTTTTTTTGCTCCCATTTCGTTTTAATAAAACAATGAAAAAATCGTATATGCGCGTTACATTTCATTTTTATAAAAAAACGAGTATGAATAAAATCTTATATGCGCGTCGCGAAAAAACATTATACACGCGTGTTTAAAAAATAAAAAACACGTAATTAAATAATTAACTAAATTAATTTAGTAATAAACTCATGCTTTTCTAATTATTCAAGCATGTGAAATGTTACTCCAAAGTTTGTTCGAAAACTTTTGAACACCCTCTGTATTTTGGGAAAGATTTAGTTTTTATTTTTTCTTTGGACTTGCAATAGTAGATAATTATTTTTATTGATATAACAACTTTTATTTCAATCAAATTACATTGAAATTGTAAGTTAATATTTTTCATTTTCCTCTTTCACTCACTCGCCGTGCTTGCTATTTTGAGGTTTTCTTGAAATTTTTTATGCATAAATGATTCCATATTTCCTTTTTTTAAGATTATAAAAATGCATTTATTATCAATCAACTTTAAGAATTGTTATGTTTAGGGCAAAATATCTTAGGTTGATTTAATATTTTTTCTCTCTTTTTTCTAAGATATGAACCTAAAATAAAACTAGTAATTATTCATTAAAAAAAATTTTTTGTGTTTCTAATATGCTAACTGACAATAAATGAAGTTTCAAGTCATTTATTTTAATAGTAAAAAAGAAAGCTTTATTGAAATCCAAAATGAAATTTACTTGGCTTTCTTTTTTGCTCTTTTAGGTATGAAGAATTTAATTGTTAGTTTGTCTATTTCTTAATTATTATTAGGTATATTAAATCTATACAAAAGGTTTTTTTCTAATTGGTTTGTATTTTCACTCTTTAAAAGTGTGTTTACCAGTTTACAGACTGATAAATGGTTGCTTTAATTAAGAAATTCTCTCTAAAAAAATTAATATAAGCTTAATTGGTTCTGTTATTGAAAGCATTATTGTCATAATTATTATTGTTTTGGTTGCCATTATTTTTAGAGACTGTTAAATAAAATAGCATTGTTATAAACTCTTAAATAATATCCAGTTATTTTACAGTAATACTATAAAAATAAACTATAATTTTGCTGTTTTTGGTTATATAATAATTGCTAAAGTTAACAAAAATATAGCTTATATTTAGATTTTTAAGATTGCTAGTTTTTTCAGATTATTTAAGCCAATAAGTCTAATAACCAGACTAGATTAACAATAAGTTTATTAAATTATTGTTTATTGGAATTAAAAATTTGGGCTACAAAAAAAATTGTTATTTAAAATGCTAAACAAAAATAAAAAAAATACAAATAATAAAAGAATATTTTTTAAGTGCATTTTTTGATTACTTATATAAGTGTTTTCAAAATAAGTTTGATTAAAGAAATATATTAAATAGATATATAGAATTCAAGTTAAATGGTTGTTTAAAATTAGATCTAAGAGTTTTAAAATTATCTATTGGATTAATTTTTAACAAAAAAACAAATTAAGTAAAAGAAAGAAATTAAGTTTACAATAATTTAAGTTATTTTTATTATATATATAAAGTATTCTTTTAATTATTATAACAAATATAAATAATTAATTATACAGTAATGAACAAAGTAGATTTTAATAATTTTATAAAAAACACGACTTTTATATTTAATTAAATGCTAAGTATTTCAAAAGAAATTCGATTATTTTTATTATAACTAGATAATATTTTAGACTAAATTTTAACACAAGTTACACCATAGATTGTTTTTAAAAATAAAATTTTTGCAAAAATAACAAAAATCGATTTGTAATTCAAAATTCATTTAATAAATTACAAGAATTGTTTAGAAAGACATTTGAATAAAAAAAGTTTATCCATGTGGTTTTTAAAAATTATAGTTTAAATTTTGAAAAAGGGGTTTTCCTCATTAAAATAAACCAAGTGTGACAAAAAAATGGCTCCATTTTATATGTGATTAATAATATTAAAAAACAATAAATAAACTTTCTGCTTAAAATGAAAGAATATATTTACATGACATACAAGAAAGTTAAATTTATTTTATTTTATTTTAGAAAGTTTTTTTTAGAATTTATTTCAAAAAAACTTTTTTGAATATTATCTATCTTACAAATTGGTATTTTTACCATTATATTAGTTTATATATATTTAAAAGTTTTTGTAATCTGGCTTACATTTAAAAAATTAAATTTGGCTAATTCAATATTTTTGTAGAAAACTGTTATAATATCCAAGTTAGTTATTATATATTTCTTATTTATGATTATTTCCATAAAATTTCACACTTACAATTTTCTAATTTTAGATGAAATGATATTTTGAAAACATTTACATGTTGAAAACAGAAATGAGTATAAGCATTCTAAAATAGTTAATAATATATAAGTCATTTATTTAGGTTTGTACTTTGATTTGAAATAAGATCTTGACTTTATAGTGGCTTTTAAAATTCATTTCATGGTAGTACAACAATATAATATACAATAAATCTGAAATAATTTATACTAAAATAACCCATAACCTGTGATAAGTCATAGTATTTTAAATCTACCAATTTGGTAATTAAAAAATTTCTATATTTATAATTTATATCTGTAATATTTAATAACCCATAACTTTTAATTATCAGTATGAATTATTTCAGATGCTAGATTTAGTTTAAATTCTGCTAATTTTGATAAAATTGCAATAAAGCAAACCAATATTTTCATAAATAAAAATATTATATAATAGAACTTGAAACAATTTGTAACTCTGACTTGATTATTCACAAGATTAGTAATAATTTAAAACTTAAAACAATTCAAAACTTTAACTTAATTACTTATATAATCAATAATAATTTAGAACTTAAGACAATTTAAAACTCTGACTTGATTATTCACAAGATTAGTAATAATTTAAAACTTCAAACAATTCAAAACTTTGACTTGATTACTCATACAATCAATGATAATTTAGAACTTAAAACAATTCAAAACTCCGACTTGATTACTTATACAATTGATAATAATTTAAAACTTGGGATAATTTAAAACTATAACTTAATTACTCACAAGATTAGTAATAATTTAAAACTTAGAACAATTCAAAATTTCAACTTGATTACTCACACAATTGATAATAATTTAAAACTTAGGACAATTCGAAACTTCAATTTGATTATTTACATGATTAATAATTATTCTGTTAAATAAGTAATATTACATTATAAATTATTATTGATTGTATAAATAATCAAGTCAGAGTTTTGAATTGTTCCAAGTTCTAAATTATCATCAATTGTATAAGTAATCAAATCAGAGTTTCGAATTGTCCTAAGCTTTAAATTATCATTAATTGTATAAGTAATCAAGTCAGAGTTTCAAACTGTCCTAAGTTCTAAAATATTATTAATTGTATGAATAATCAAGTCAGAGTTTCAAATTGTTCCAAGTTCTAAATTATCATCAATTATATGAGTAATTAAGTTAGAGTTTCAAATTGTTTCAAGCTCTAAATTATCATTGATTATATAAGTAATTAAATTAAAGTTTTGAATTGTTTCAAGTTTTAAATTATTATCAATTATGTGAGTAATCAAATCAAATTTTTGGATTAGTTCTATCTAATTAGAGTCTTAATTGTATTTTTTTTTGTTTTTTGATTTTACTATGTTTAATAGCAAAAAATATGTTATCTTTTTAACTTGCATTCTACAAAGTCATAAGAACATTACACTTCATAATAAGCTTATAGTGCTTGATTAATATTATACAAATAATAAAAACCAATCAAAAACTGCAAGACACTTTAAGAAAAACAGTATTTTATATATAAAACAGCCTCTAGTTTCAGCTTAAATCAAAAATAAACCAAATTTTTATTCATGAGCAAATACAATACGTGACTTGAATAACAAGTATATATGTATAATATGTAATCCTAACTTTGATAAAACACTTGTTATTTTTGTCTAAGAGGCAAAATTGCATAAAATAATACTTACTGGAGATATAATTCGAACTGTTAACATAAAGTTCTATGATTAATTAAATATTCCAGAAAATAAGTGCTAAAAACTATCCAATAGCTGGCTTAAGAGCTTTAAAAACCATGTTGAATTGTATTTACTTCAATTTTATTGTAAGTATTATTAACCAAAGTTAAGCATAATAAAAATAGTGAGTATATATAATAATACTTCTTGCTAATTATAAGTTATGAAATATTTTCAACATAAATAAAACTGCACTATTTTATACCATATTACCAAATCAAAATTTTGCTACAATACTATATCATAGTACCAAACAATCAAAAGTGTAACTGACACTTGTTTTTACAATTAATGTTAATAAAACTGAGTGTTTGCTATTACTTATTATTGGTTATGCTAAACATTCATGTTGTTTTCAAAAGAAAACAGAAGAGCAACTTGGTTTTCAGTATTATTTAAATACTCATATTTAAATGACTATATTTTTTGACAATAGCTTGTTGATTAAAACTATTAGCTACATAAAAAAAACCAAAACATATTGTTATTAGTAGACAATTTTGCTAATAACAATTATGATATAAGATCTATTATAAATATTTATATATATTTAATTTGACAGCATATATTCAGTTTATAGATGCTAGAATTATTTATTGTTTTAAAGCATATTACTGTCATCATTTTTTTTATTATGTATTGAATTTTTTTGATGATAGTACTAATAATATTTATATAATTAACTAATTTTAAACAATGTATTTAATTTATAAAACATAAAAAAATGTTTTAAATAAAATAATTGCTTATTGCTAATATAAAATTGATATTTTTTTAATTAATACAAATAACAACTTTTAGAATAAAACTGTAAACTTGAAAATAATAGCTAATTATAATCAAAAAATAGTATTAAAAAAAATTAAGAATTGCTACAAAAAATTTAATTACATATAGCCAAATTATATATACTTATCAATTAAAAAGTTGGTAAATCTATTTGAAAAAAACAATACAATTACTTTGAAATATCTAGATAATAATGAGATTACAAATTATAACAAATTGTAAAACAAAACATAATAGCTTTAATAAAAAACAAAAAATACAGAAAGTAATGAGTATTAAAAATATATTAACTGCTATTACAAATTTTAAACAGTTTATAGAGCTTAAAAATAGCAAGAAATTTTATAATACAATTAATAAATTTGTTTATATTAAATATATATTTTATAATAGAATACAAAATAAATAAAAACAAACAACTTTATAAGTTTTTTAATATTGTATGAACTATTTAAAGATTTTTATAAAAATATGCAAATAAATTTATTTTTAATAATATTATATTTATTTTTATTATATATATACTATATATACTTAAATTTAAGAAAACCATAACTTGTAATAACTCATAATATTTTGTATTTACTAAGAATATAAGTTATTTTAGGTTTGATTATATTAATTAATTTCTTATAATTAGTATTAATTTATTTCATTTTTATGTTTATATTTAATTTTTTTTATTAATTAAATAATTTATTGTTTTGTAATTTTTATATAGTTATAATATAAATTTTATTAATTTTTTGAATTTATTATTAAAAATAATATAATTATAAAATTGTAATAATAAAATAAATATTTTTATTACTATAAATATATTAATAATAATATATTTTTATAAATAAATATAAAAAAATATAAAAAAATTAATAATTTTATTATAATTTTTATTTACAATAATAACAAAATAGTTAATATTTTAAAAAATAATTAAATTTTTGTTTTAAATTTATTATGATATACTTTTCACAATAATATATAAATTAAATATTCAAATATATAATAATTAATTTAAAATTATTTAAACTCTTTTTTTCTTTTAATTTTATAATTACAATTAAAATAAAAAAATAATTAAACAAAATATTTTTTAAATAATTTTTTTAAATATTAATAGTAAAAAGCTGTTTTTAATAATTTTAAAATATTTTTTTTATTTTTAATTAATAGTTTTTTTAGTTAAAGTTTTTTTCAAAAAATATATTAAGATAAATTTCAGTATTGTTTTTATCTTTTCTAAAAGCTCTAAAGTTTTTAATAATAAGTCAATTAACAAGTTAAATTTTTCTGTTTTTATTATTATTACTATTTTTATTTTTTTTAAATATAATCAAAAAATCCAAAAAATAACAGTAATTATTCATATTTGTTATTGTTACAACAAATTTTTTTGTGATTTTAAATAGAATTTTAAAAAAAATATTTTAATAAAAATTAACTTTTTTTAATATAAATAATAACAATAATAGTATATCTTTCAAAACAAATTAAGATTATTAGTTATATAATCAAATATAATATTATTTAATAAATTATTACCAGTTTTAAAAACAAAACAAATATATTTTTAAATATATTTTTAACTAATTAGTTCTTGTTAAGTTTTTGTTTAATTTGCTGTTTGGTTTTATTAAACTTAAATTAGTTTTAAAAAACAATATTAAATTATTTTATATAAATTTTGCTTTTAAAATTTCTTTGATTGCTGTTATTAAATTTTTCATTAAAGATTTTTCTTTAATTATGTTTAAAATTACAAAATACAAAATAGTTATAATTCATCTTTTTCTTGTCAATCTCCTGACCATGACAAGAGCATTTGTACTGCCAAAGATTTAGCTTTTTCTTTCTCCTTCCCTTTTGTTATCTTTAGTTATTTCTTTCAATATACCTATTTTTGTTGCAATAGAACTAGTGAGCTCTTCTGCTGGTAGTTCTGGTTCTGTTTTGGCTGAATTGGGATTCCAGTTTGTTGCTAAAAAGAAAGCATGTGTTAAGAGTGTCTACTTTTGGAGTTCCTCTTACAAAAAATCAAAAAAACCTAATATTATTAACATTGTTGTGAATTCGTTAGCTGGACTTCTTCTTGACCATGTTTTACAGATTGACTGTGGTAAATGTAAGATGTCTTGGGGTAGTAAAGTGGAAAGTGAGAATGCCAGCATCAATGGTATGTTTGACATAGAAAACATGAACAATATGGTGGCTGAGGAAATAAGTTATGTAGACTTCAATGCTTTTGAGACTAATAATATAGTAGATAATATGACTCCTAAGAAAATGTGAACAAAAACTTACATTTTGGGCCAGCCACCAAAAACACCATTTTTCAAAAACTTGAGTGATGATGATACTAAGATAATGCTTCCTGATTCTAAATTTGTTGGGTTCAATTGGCTGCCATTGGCCAAATCACATGTTCTGGAAAAATGTAGCTTTAAGCCAGTTAGATTGTTTGTATTAGATGTGGAATTGGCTACTGTGCCTAAAAAAACCAATAGTAATAAATTAATTTCAATCAAAAATTTTTTTTATAGAATTGATGGTTTTGGGGGGCTTCCACTCTCTTAAAATTTTTAAGGATTATCAGATTTTCATTTACTTCTGAGTCTAATATGAATAAGATAAGAGAATTGGCAATTCATGAAAAAATTATGGTAAATGATAATCTCAAAAAAGTTAGCAATTATTCAAATAAAGAAATTATTGTCAAGAAGATTCTTGTCAATCTTCTCAAATTGGCTGTGAAATCTGTTTTTTCTAAGTTTGGAAAGATTGTGTTGATCAAAATACAACTGATTAGTCTGTAGCAAAAAGCTTTGGTTAAATATGAATCATTTGAAATAGCTAATTTGGTCACAGCTAGGTGGTCTGTTATTATGGGAAAGGATTCTGTTTGTGTGACAAAAGCTATTGGCAATAAACAAATATGAGTATCTAGAAATCAACATCAGTCTTTGCTATACATACTTTCAGTTGGCACTACTGTTTATGATTTATCAGATCTATTGGATTCATATGGTGAGAAGTCTTGCTTCATTGGCTATAACTCTAGTTTATATGTGTATGACAAATGTGCAGTTGTGTGTTTTGTTAATAAAGCATCCAAATTGGCTGCTATTGGTTCTGTTCTAATTTATAAGGGTGTAAATTTGTGCTGGACCAGGCTTTTTTTGGCTTGTTGTGCCAAGTGTAAACAGTTTAGTCATGTTTTTGATGTGTGTTTGGTTGGTGGAAATTCTGGAGTTCATCATAAGTAAGTAGTGTCTTCTCAAAATTAGGTCTGTTTAGCTAATATTTATAAGAAAAAGCAGGCTCCAGTTGTCTGTTCAGTGTCTTTTGGTGAAAAAACTTAGACTCAAATTGCAGGTGGCTCTTTTTTTTGTGTAGTCTTGCCAGTTCTTTTTAGTGCTGGTTCACTTTTAAGTGTAAAATCTTTGGTAATGGCTTCCAACTCTCCTGATGATTCTGGTTTGGCTGACTGCATGGCTTCTTTGAAGTGCTCTATAGAGCTTTTGTCAGATCAGGTTTTTAAAATTTTAAAAAAATTGAGCTTTGTGGAATTGGTACTGATGTTATTTCTATCTTATGTCTTCCCCCCTATTGTTGTCTCTCCATTGGACTCAGCTTTGAATTTGAATATGGCTGTGAATAGCATGGTGATGCCTTCTTTTTCTTCTTTCCTAGTGGTTGTTAATGCTACCCTTAAACTAAGTTTGAGCAGCTCAAAGATTCTTACCACCAAGGTGGGTGGTTTGAAATCAAAAATGATGGCTCTAGAAGTTTTGGTCAGCTTGGTATTAGTGAGATTAAACTTTTTGTGTTCTAGTTTGGGTTTATCAACTCCTTTTCCATCTCAATGATTGATTTAATTTGGAAAATTGCTATGTGCAATGTCAAAAGAATAAACAATCCAGCTAAACAAGAAGATATTGTGCATTAGCATAAAGACATGAACAATTTGACTTCAATTTTTACAGAAACAAAACTAAAGGGAAAGATTCATTTATGGATTGTTAGCAAATTTGATGGTGTCCAAGTGTTTACTTCAAGTTTAAACTCTGACTACTTGAGTTTAGGTATTGCAGCAGTTATGAACAATTTTTTGACTAGACATGTATATAAGATTTCTGAGATATCTGGTTAGCTTTTTTCTATCAAGTTATTCTTTAAAAATAAACTTTCTGTTTTGATTCTGGGGCTCTATGCTAGTGCTTCTTCTGTAGTTTGTTTCTTTCAAGCTAATGATATCAACTTTTTTATTGCCAAAGCTACAAATGAATTCACTTTTGTTGTTTTTGGTGGTGATTTTAATGAAGATGGTTTCCACAAGTATGCAAGTTTTAAAAAGTGTTTCAGTTTGGGTCTAGTTAATTCCTTAGCTGGAAGCTCAGCAGCCAAATTGTCTACATAGAAGAACTCCAGAGATGTCATTAAAACAATTGATTACATTTTTGTTTCTTCAAATCTGGTTAATACAATTCTGTGTTGCAATATTCTGGGTGTTGGTAAACACTTTAACACTGATCATTGTGTTTTCTCTATGTTTATGAGTTTGGGTGGACTTTTGAATATGCAGTTAAACTCTTTTCGCAAATAGGCAAACAAGAATTATTAGAAGTTTGACATTAAAAATGCTAGTGAAGTGATATAGGGTGTGTTTATTGATGCTATGGTGGCCAATGCTGCTATGTTTTCTGATAAGTTTATTATATCTAAGAAGTATTTAGATCTGGATGCTATGTAGAACACTGTTTGTAAGGTGGTGTTTCTTTTGGCTAATGGTGTTTTCAAAAAAAAATGGTTTAAAGGCTATGATAGAGTGTTCACCAAGGAATCATCTAGGTTTCACAAACTGGAAGTTTTGGTTTTGAGGTTGGCTAAGACTTTTCATAATGTGGTGTCTAACAGGTTTTTCTCCCTTTTGAAACATTGGGATTCTTTAAATACTGACAAGACATCTATTATTCAAGTTTTTGTTAGCTCTAATGCAGATTTTGGTCGTATATGTTCTGTTCTTTTTAGTATAAAAAAGTCTTATTGTGCATCCAAGCTGGCTGAGTCTTTATATGCTGAAAAATTAGACATTAGATCTGCTATTGAGAAACAGATGGAAGGTTTTGCAGTCAACAAAAGCCACATGATTCATAGTGTTTTAGAATGTTTTTTTTTGAAAAGTGGTGCTAGACTACCTGGTTTCTAATAGTAGCTTAATTGTGGATCCAGTTGATATTAAAAATAATATTGACAAGATTATTGGAAGATTGGACAAGAAAAAGAGTGATGCCATATAACATTCCTGATTTGTGACAGTATCAATACCTGCTGTTAGATTATGTTGATAATAATGTTTTTTCTGGAGTGATAGACACTATTAGCTATGAAGATTTGGTGCACATAGTCAAAAATCTGTCAGATGGCAAAGCAGCTGGTTTGTTAGGTATTATGAATAAACTCTGGAAAAATTGTAATGGTTTTGTGCTTAGTATGCTATTAGATTTCTTGAATTTCTGTTTGGTTTGTGAATCTGTATCCCAATTCTGAAAAGAAGCTTGGGTATTTATAATCCCTAAGCCTTATGAATAGGAAAGCATTCTGACCAATACTAGACCAATAGCTTTGATTGAAACTATTTATAAAATTCTCTCTAAGATACTTTTTGATAGGATTTTGTTGGCATGCAGTATATTTAATGTTCTTTGTGGTAACAATTTCTTTATGCTAAAGGGCACTACTACCCAGTCTTCTATTTTTGCTATTGGTTTAGTTGTTGAAGATGCTTTGGAGAAAAATTGTGAACTTTGGCTTGTTTTACAGGATATGCAAAAGGCCTATGATTCTGTAGATTGGTACAACTTATGGAATAATTTGGTTTGAATTAAGATGTGTGATTATTTTATCAAATTCTTTGGAAGTATTTACAATGATCATGTTAATCATGTTATAACTGATTTTGGCCTGACTAATAAGTACCAAGTGCATGATGATCTTAACTAAGGTGAAGTGTTTTCTCTCTTGCTATGAAGGATCTTCTATGATCTCTTTTTATGTGAGGTTAAAAAACAGGAGAGTTTGTGTAAATACTGTATTAATTCTAGGTTTGTTGCTAAAACTGGTAGGTTAGAAAACCAAGATGGTTTGATTTTATTTTTGGCAGTTAGTGCTTTTGTTGATGATACAATATGGATGGAAAGTAGTCAGACTGCCACTCAATACATTCTGGACATTGCTAATGAGTTTTTTAGTATAAATAACATCTTCATTAATAATGAAAAAACTGTGGCTATTTCTATCAACAGAAGAGTGGGGAAAGCATCATTGTCAATAAGTAGTCTGCTGATTTCAATTGCTTATAAAGGAGAGTCTTATAAGTATCTTGGGATTTATTTGTCATCTGAAAGTTTGTCCAAACCCAGTTTGGTAAAGGCTCATTCAGATGTTAGGTTCTTTGTTAATTTGGTTTTGAAAAAAACTATTTCAGATAAACAGTTTCTCTATTTGGTATTGGCTGTGTTGCAATTCATTATCAGATATAGATTTCAGTTTAGTTTTCTTTCTAAAAGTGTGTGTGTTAAGTGAAACATGTTAATTAGAAAAGATTTGAGACTTAAGGCTGGACTATCAAAGAATTTTTCCAATGAGGCTTTTCATCATCCATCTTTGTACAGTCTGAAGTCTTTTGAGCAGTTACAGACTGAGTGCAAAGTGGCTTTTGTGCTAAGTTTCTTAAATGCTAGTGGGCTTTTGGGTTGCTTGTTTGTTTATAGGTTTCTTAACCTACAAGTTCTAAGTTGGTTGTCTGTTCACTCTTTGTGTTATCTGGTCAGGTTACATATTAGTTCAGTTGACAATTTTCTGACTGGTGTTGTTAAAATTTTTTTGAATTGTGATATGTCTCTTGGGAACTTTTTTCATATGGCATTTTGTTTTTTTGCAAAACACTAATGTTTTCAGTTCTGGGAGATTATTTGTTTTATGAAGTTTTATGCTCATTCAAGAGATTTGGTGTTGTTTTCATTGAATAGCTGTATACCCAAAAGGGTTTGATTTTTGATTGGAAAAGCTTCTGTTATTGGAAGAAGCTTGACCCAAAAAGCCCAGTTCTTTATTGGTTCAATTTGGCATGTGACTTTCTGGCTCACTTATCTTTTTATGATAGTCTATCTGCTGCTAAATCCCAGTTACTAGATGTTGGTGATTTGGGTGGTGTTTTTTGGCTGAAACAGTATCTTATTATTTCTAATTTAAACGTCATTAAGGTTTACACAGACAGATCTTTAAAAAATTTTGGTATGCAGAAAATAAGGTGTGGTACAGCTGCTTACTTCTCAGATGTGAATTAAGGTATTGACATCAGAATTGGTGAGTTGGTTTTTCCACTTTGGCTGAGTTACAGATGATTGCTTTAGCTTTGGAGTGTGTTTCTTTTCACAGTTCTGTTGTGATTTATTCAGACAGTTAGGCTGTCTTAGATGCTTGTGCTGCTGAGTCAGTTTTGGTCTCTTTGGACTTTCACAATCATTGCTGAATAAAGTGGCATGGTGTTGTAAATCTGATTAAGGAAAAAGGACTTAGTGTTTCTTGGCATAAAGTTAAAAGACATTTAGGTGTTTTGGATAATAAGCATGTTAATGGGTTGGTTGATTCTGCTGTGAGCTTGGATTTGGTGCTTCCTGTTTTGGTTAAGAAAATGTTCATTAAGGCTGGTAAAGTAGTGGTGTCTGGTAATATTCAGTATTTTGCTTAAGATGTTTTTATGGTCTGTGAATTGTGCTTGTTGGGAAGTTGGATCTGGTCCTACTGTTATTAACAAAAATATAATTGGTGATGTGGATTGGATTCATACTGTTTTAGTTTGGCATCCCAACTCACACATGGTGGCTGGATTTACCAGCAAGTTTACTGCTGGTTTGTGCTTGTATTTTTTAAAAGCTTTGCAGTACTACTTACCAGTCACTATGCAAAAATGCTTGTATAATAAAGATTATTTGAGTGTTTTGTGTCTTTATTATGAAGAGGTGGAAAGCTTTGATTACTTTTTTGTATGTGCATTTGACTCTGAAGTCCATAAGAATCTGTTTGCTTTCTATCTGGCTAAGTGGTATGTTATGTTTGGTTTGGGTTTCTATCTGTCTTAAATCTTGCAGATGCTTTTTTTGTGCATTTTTAATAATGTGCTATATACCACTTTGAGCAAAGACTTCTTGTTTAAAGATTGGTATTTGGAAGCTGTATCTGTTTTAAATAATACTAAGTTAGCAGGAAGAGTTATTATTGACTTTGTTTGGGATTTTGGTGTTGCTCACTATGTTAACATATAATTGGTTAGGGCCTTTATGAAAAAATGTGGTTTAGTTTTTCATGATGGTTCTGTTTTTTCTATAACCCAGGGTCTGTCATCTTTGCTTTTGGCTGGAGTAGTTAGGTTGCTTGAAGTTGCTGAGGTGCTTGATATCTGTTTTGGTTTTCGTAAATCCTGCTGTTTTTTTTCTGGTATTAATAATATAATGTCTGTTATAATAGATTTATAATGTTGCTCTAATCAGTCCGAGTGGCTGGTTATGTGTAGAAAATGCATAATTTGTGCCTAGTTTAGATTACTTAGTTTAATGTATTGTGTTAAATAACATTTGGGTCTCACTTGAAAAAAATAATATTAAAAATAATTTTGGTATTTTTGGTGTTATTACTTTAATTAAGTTAAAATTTATTAATTTATGATAATATACTATTGTTTATTTTAAAAATTTTTTTTTTGTTATTGTTATTTTTATTAATTAGTTTATATTAGTTAAAAAAACAATATAAAAATTTTTTTTTGTTTAATTAAAAAAAAATTATTACTTTAAAACCAAATTAGTCAATTTTTTTTAAATTATATTGTTTTTAAATTAGTAATTTAATTTTTTAAGTTGGTAATTATATGTGTTTTATTTTCTATTTTTTTGATTTTTTATTATTATTAATGTTTTATTGTTATGATTTTTGAAATTTTAAAGATTTTAAGTTTAGCTGTTTTAAAAACTGGTATTTTATATAAATATTATTATTATTTTTTTTTTCCCATGTTTATTGAGTGAAGTCCAAACACAACCTAATACTATACATCAAATAGTTGATCTAAATTAGGCATGAATCATGCACTTTCTATACATGACTAGCCACTCAGACCAATCAGAACAACACTATGCATCTATATGAACGGAAACCACATTTAAAGCACCTAAAATGAACAAACTAAATTTGCACAAACCAAACCTAATACCCAATACATTGTCAATACCCAACAACTTAACAACTCTAGCCGAATACAGAGAAGACAGACTAGAAATAGAAACTGGCATAGAACCATTTCGAGGAATTAACCCATGTTTCTCTATAAAGGCACAATGTCTGACATGGACCAACCAAATCTCATTTCTAAAAGCTAGGCAAAAATCACAGATAAAGCCCACAATTTTTGCACCAGCAATTTCCAGATCACCAAAAACAGAAACCGCCTCAAAAAACCAATCATTAAAAACAAAGCCTTTGCACAAAGCAACACAGACTGAGGTATCAAAAACGCATAAAGAAAGAGTTTGCAGCATGTGAGAAAAAGATTCACGAAGGCCAGAAACACTTTCCCTTTTAACTGCAAAATTACCAAGCAGCCAATCACAACTAGCAAAGTCAGAATCACAAGAAAAAACATGGTCTGAAACCTCTACACACTCACAATACAAGCAAACCACACTAGAGTAACTCCTATCATAAAGGTGTTTGCAAATGGCCACAGGCAGTCTACAATGTAGAGCTTTCATAAAATACGTGTGCAAGCCAGCGGTCTATATACTAGTGAAGCCAGCAGCCATGTGTAAATCGGGATGCCAAACAAAAAAAGATCAGCACCAATCAATATCAGTAAGCAATTCGCTAATGACAACCCTATTACCCAAACTGAAACCCCAACGCGAACAGTGAATAGACCAATAAATGTCACACACAAAATGCCTAGAATTACCCAAAACAAGACTACCACCAGCCAGGATGAACTGCTTATCCAGCTGGAGGGGAAGAACAAAATTAGAAAGAGCCACACAGCCAGCCAGTTCATCAGCCCGGTCATTACTTATAACACCAGAATGTCTTTTAATCTTATACTAGCTGACATCCAACCTCTTAGCACGAATAAGATTAGCAATATGACAATGCTCCACCCAACAATTATTCCGAAAATCTGGATACACCAAACCCAATTTCGATTTGCAGGTGTCTAACATGGCCTGACTATCCGAAAATAAGCTAACTTTGCTAACTGCAGGAACACACTTGAGAGCAAGTGCAATAGTCTGCAATTCCACCAAAGTAGATGACAACAAACCCGAAACTCTAACACCCAAACCCATATTAATATTATCAAAGAAAACTGCCGCACCCGATTTAACACTGAGAGTACCCAAACCAGCCAAGGATCCATTGGTATAAACTGAAAGGCTATCAGCACCCAATCCCAACAAATGATCATGAACCAAATCAAAATCAGTGGATTCCAAGATACTAGGAGCAAAAAAAATGCCCACTGAACAGTCATAAACAGAAGAAGATGACTCTGCACTGCCAAGATAACCAACAGAAACACTAAACCAATCAGGAATAGTGCCACGCGGGTCCAGCCTTTTCCAACGCTTAAAAGTCTTTCAATCAAAAGCAAGACCATTGTGATGACGCAATTGTTCCACAAAGGCAATTCCATACTGCTGAAGTGAGGAGAAACATTTAGAAAATTTCACCTTTCCAATAACCAAAGACATAAGAGTACCATGGGAGAATTAGAATGCACTGGGGCCGAGACTACTAAAAGATAAACTGCAATCGGCAAAAATATGAACCACACCTGCCAGAAAATTGTTCAAGAGATTCAAATTTAAACAAGCCGAAGAGACCAAAAGGTGCATAGGATGCCAGCTCAAAGTCTGTAAATCATGAGACCTATGGAGAAACAAATGACCCAGGATTCTAACAGCATTGACAAAACACACTATGGACACCGATTTACTCTCAGCTTGAATCTGTTTAAAAGTTTTTAAGCTGTAAAGAAAGGGGTGATAAAGAGCATTATTGGAGAAGTCCGAAGGAAGACTTGCTCTGGATTTGAAGCCTTTATGAATTAGAGCATCCCATTTACAGCAAACACTAAGTGGAGCAAAACTAAACTGTGTCCTATAACTGATGATGAGATGAAGAACTGCTGAAACCAAATATGAGAACTGCTTATCAGAGATGGTCTTCTTCAGGATGAGATTGGTGAAAAACCAGATATTTGAATGCATCTTGACCAAACTGGGCTTCGACAAACCATCTGTAGACAGAAAAATGCCCAAATACTAGTGAGGTTCCCCTTTCTTGGCAATAGAAATAGGTGCACCACTGATTGTCAAAAAGGGGCTCACAACTCTATAGTTAATGGGAATTGCCACCATTTTGTCATTGTTTATTGAAATATCATTAATTCTAAAAAATTCACTAGCAATATTGAGAATGTGTTGTGTTGCAGTTTGACTGCTGCCGACCCAAATTGTATTGTCCATGAAAGTACCAGCCACAAAGAAAGAGAAAAAACCAGTTTGAGGTTCAACACAGCCAGTCTTAGCAACGAAATGAGAATTCAACCTATATCTACAAAATTCTTCTTGTCTTTTGACTTCACACAACAGAAGAGGTGAGAACACTTCCTCTTGATCGAGATTATCATGGACTTGATAACTATTAGTTAAGCCAAAGTCAGTCATTACTCTGTTGACTTGGTTATTGTGAATGCTACCAAAAAATTGAATGAACCCACTACACATTTTAATCTTAATTAGACTCCTTTTCAAATGCTCTCAGCCAACAGAATTATAGACCTTCTTCACATCTTGCAATACCAGCCAAAGCTCGCAGTTCTTCTCCAAAGCATCCTCAACCATAGAGCCAACAGCAAAGATAGGTGACTGTGTCATCGTACTCCTCAAAACAGAAAAATTGTCCCTGCAGAGAACATTGTGAGTACTGTATGCTAAAAAAATCCTGTTCGAGAAGATCTTTAAAAGGATCTTACAAGTGGTTTCAATCAAAGCAATGGGTGTTTGTAAGAACTCTCTTCCACTCATAAGGTTTAGGGATCATAGACACTCAGACTTCTTTCCAAGGACCAGGAACTAACTCACGGAGCAAACAAGAGTTCAAAAGCACCAACAACATATTCAGAACCGATTCATTACAATGCTTTCAAAGCTCATTCGAAATACCAGACAAACTAGCAGCTTTATCATTAGGCAAATCCAATACAATACATATTATATTTTGTTAAAAAAATTTTAAATATAAATATTTCTATAAATATTAAAGTTTAAATTATTTATTTTTAAATTATAAAGTATTTTTACTTTTTTTTTTAAGTTTATTAATAGTTTTAAAATTTCTAATTTATCTTTTATTAATATAAAATTATATTAATATTTTTATTTTTTTGGTTTTTTCATTGTACTTTTAGTTATTTTTATTTTTTGTTTTGTATTTAATTTTTAACTGGTTTTTTTGAAATTTAAGTTTTTAATTTGAATATTTTAATTAAGTTTATTGTTAAATCAATTAGTTTTTTGGTTATTTTGGTTATTATTTTGTTAAACACATTTTTTGTTTTAGATAAAAAACTTAAAAATATAATTGTTATTATTCTAAATAAAATATTTATTTTTAGTAGATTATTAAATAAAATTAACAAAAAATTAGGTAAAATTAAAACTAAAATTAATATTAAGATTAAATATATAAATAATTATATTTTTAATAATATTTAATTTTTGTTACTTAGTTTGATTTTTTATATTAAATAATAATTAGATTATATATTAAATAAAAAAATATTTTACAATATTTTATTTAAAATATAAAACTTAAATTTAACAAAAAAATATACTTTAATAAATACATTAAAAAATTATACTAATAAATCAAAAATCTAAAACATTATTAATATAAACCAAATATATATTAAATTATATCTTTTCAAAATACTATGATGAATATTAAAAATATTAAAAATTAATTTAAATATGCTAAAACTTATTATAAAAAATACATAAAAAAACCGAAAAAGTTTAAACAAAGTAAAAAAAGATAGATTAAAAAAGTTGAAAAAAATAGAAAAATATAGATAAAAACCAAAAAAAATAAACAAAAACAAATTGTTAAATAAGATTTAAAAATAAACAAAAAAATTATGTAAAATAATAGATAATACAAATAATAACTTTATAATATAATTTTTTTTATTATAAGTTTGTTGTTTAAGTATTGAAATAGTAAAGTAGTATATACTAAAATAGAATAAATAATATATATAAAATAGAGTTTATAATTATTATATATTTTTATATTCTACATCTTTTTTGTTAATATAGCTTTTAATAATATCTTTATTATAATAATATATACTGCTTTTTTATTATAATTTGCCAATGTTTTTAAAAAAACTGTTCAAAATTTTTTCCAAATTGATATAAATATTTAGTATTAATAAGAATAATTTAATTAAAATAATACTTTTAAATATTATTGGTAAAAATATACAGCATTTAATGCATGGTTATTACAAACAGACTGCTATAATGTTTGAATATTAAGAAACATTAGAAATATAAATTGAAATGAGTATGATGTTGATTAAAACTCCAGAAATGTGGATCAATTCTTTCAACACTAAATTTTTTAAAATAGAAGGATTCAAAATTTTTAAAAATGTTGGTAAATTTAATAAAAAAAGTTAATTAGAATTCAGAGAATGTGAACAGTTGGAATAATTTATGGCAGTGAGTACTGATTATTGTGTAATGAAATGCTAACTTTTTTTTAGGCCTCAATACAGATAGACTGCCCAGATAGCTTTGTTTGTAGAGTTATGCGCGGGGAATTAATGGAACTTTACGACTGTGAGGAAAGATTCCCCTAATACTTTTGCTGTCATATTGAACATTAAGATAATCTTGGCTATGACTTCATAATAACAAGAATTTGTTTATCCATGCCTTTGACAAACGATAAGAGATTGTGTAGGTTGTGAGTACAACATTTTCCAACCACTGCGGAGGCCTTCAAAAAGATGTGTTTCGCCAAAAAACTCAAGACCTGAAAAGATAAACCTCAGTGCTTAACGTGCTCTAATAACTACGATCACGTGAGAATAAGAGAATAACGCAGATGATACGATTTTATTGTTATTAGATGAGTCACCTTGACTATAGTTTATTTTCAACCCATCATAACCAAACTGTGAATAGAGGTTTATCCCACATAACGGACTTTCCTTCTTAGCCTTCGAATTTTTTATTTGAAAGAAATCTCTACGCTTTTGCGAGTACATGTTCGGAACTTTCGTATACAAGATGAAAAAGACCCTATTTATACCCGACGGTTTTCGTATATCTGAGGGGTTACATAGTATTATATCTGATATAAATCAATTTTTACTATTGTTGCTTTATTTCTCTCATATTATTTTTCATTATCGAGGTTCTTTAAAAAGAGTAAAACCTTTTTGGTCTAAAAAATTGAGAAAAAGACTCCTTAGCACCTGACAGGACTTTCAGTGCTTGCAGTATTCCATGCTAGCGCGCTCTTTACCAGAATAACTCGATGTTATCCTACCCCCATATAAGTTTCCATTCTATGGATATCTATGGCCGATGCTTGGAAAGAGACTCCTTAGCGCCTGACAGCGCTTGCTGTATTTTATGCTAAGGCGCTCTTTACCAGAATAACTCGATGTTATCCTACCCCCATACAAGTCTCCATTCTATGGATACCTATGGCCGATGTTTGGAAAGAGACTCGTTAGCACCTGACAGGACGTTTGAGCGCTTGCTGTGTTCCATGCTAAAACGCTCTTTACCAGAATAACTCGATGTTATCCTACCCCCATACAAGTCTCCATTCTATGGATGCCTATGGCCGATGCTTGGAAAGAGACTCGTTAGCACCTTATAGGACGTTTCAGCGCTTGCTGTATTTCTATGCTGCCACGCTCAATACCAGAATGACTCAATGTCATTCTGCACCCATATGGATTTCTACATTTTGTTTATCATCTATGGCCGGTGTTTGGAAAGTGATCCTAATAATTTTGTCTTTCAATTCTCATCAATTATAATTGAAGCCCCACTAATTTGAAAATCTTGTGTGAACTTTAATCGATTGGAAAACCAAATATACAATACTTCTATTGGAACTGCCCTTAGGAATTGACCATATGAATCTCTCTCTTGACCACCTATGATCGATGCTTGGAAAGTGATTCTAATAATTTTGTTCGTTATTTTCTCGTCAATTACAATTTATGCTCCACGAACTTTAAAATCTCGCGTGATCTTTGATCGATTGGAAAACCAATATATACAATACTTCTATGGGAACTGCCCTTGGAAATTTACCATAAGCACCAAGTGGGAGTCTTCTTTTTTCCGGTACAAACCGCTAGGTTGTGAGGAAGTGTTGGTGCAATTATAATAGGAACCGAAACATTGCTTGTCATATATGGGTTAAGGTATGTATAGGTTTTTTTAATTAATTATTAATTTATTTTTAATAACCAATTTAGACCGCTAAGTGCCTTGCTAATTAATCAAGTAGCAGCAATCTATAAAGAATCCTCAACATAAATTGAATAAATGCTGATAATGATGCTGATCGGTAGGTTTCTTATTGATTATTACGAGATTTCGACAATTTTATATCTTGATGGTATATCTGTTCAAACTCTTGTCAGATTGCACTCCATTGATAGTATTCATAGATTATTGGCATGGTTTAAACGCGTTTGCGAGAATCTTACCTGGAACTCTATATGAAGATCTTTAACATCATTATCTCGTATCGGGTAGTCATCAAAAGTCTGTAGACATTCAGCTATTATGATTAAATATTGATTCAAAGCCTCTTCAATCGCATAATATAAAACAGCTAGATAATTGGATTCAAGAAAAAGCCGAAAATACCTCTTTTGGATATCAACTTTGAAATGAGTTTAAATTGTTACTTCGATGCAGTCGAGACAGATTCACCCCAGGTAATTTTCATCGATTATGTGATAATAAAGGAGCAACAGTAAGCGGAATTAAAGTGAAAGGAGCTGGCCAGCTCATTGGCAGGTATAACCCACAATCGTGAGACTCTAGAGATAATTGGTTGGATGGAGAAAGAAGTTTCTCTTGGAGATGGCAAAGCTAAAAATGCTAGACTTAGCAATTTTGTTGGTGAAAATAGACCTTATAATAAACAAGACTGTAGACTCTCTTTTGAAGGAATATCTTATTGTCTGGCAGATTTTAAATTTCTTCCAGGGTGCTGTTGTTTAGGAGAACAGATTATAAGCCTGCCATATTGCTTGGCTCAGGATATCAGCAGGTGAATTTATTTGCCAAGGAGTATGAAGTTTTTTATATTAAAAATAGATAAATTTAATTTTATTTAATTCAATCATATATTTCTCAAAAAGTAATACCCTATTCTGGAAATTTTCATTGGCAGAATATTCTATAGCCTACTTTATGCCAGATAATAAAGTTACAATATATGATCGTGTTTCACCTCGCTAATTAAAATAATAAATATTAGATAATGTTTGGTTTTTTACAGGCAGTGATATAAAAATACACTAAAATTAATATTCAATAAGGTAACTTTGAAAAAAATAGATGTTTTCTATGCAGTATTTGTTAAAATGGAGTTTTTTTTTCTAATAAACTCGAAATACCTAATTTTGTTCCTTTATTTTTATTGAAAATTAAAATTCCTAATATTCAAAAAAATGCAATTAAAAATTCTTTTATAACTATCTGTTTTCTCAAAACTTCAGTTTGCATTTCAAAAAATAAATTTTGTAATTCAAATTTAACTGATAAATGTTCTCAAAACTTGAAGTTTATTGAAAATATTGTTAATTAAAACAATTTATTTGCGGATTGGTTTCCTGAATCTGTTTATAAGTTTGGTCAGGTTGACGTTGCTGCTCTACATATCATTGATCTTGTTCGAGGTCAGGTCGTGGCCCACAGGGATCTGATCTGGCGAAGTGTAAGAAGAGGGGTCTAATTAATGATGCTGGTTTTGTAATTTCTGATGTTAGAGGTTCAGCTTTTTTGCTTAAGAATGTAGCAATTCATAAGATTGGTTTTGTCAAAGAAATTAATCTGAATTTTAGTTTTGTTAAGGGCTTGTTCTTAATCTCAGATTTGTTTTTTGATGTGTTAGTTCTCAGGGTATGGCTGGCTCGGGTGGCTGATCACATGTGATTAAGCATGAGCCTTCGTTATTACATAAAAAAAAAAGATATATTATAAAATTTGAATTTTTTATTAAAAAGTTAGCATAATATTAACCAAATTTTTAACAAAATTTAAATTAATTCCAGAAAATAATTTAAATTTTAAAAATATAATATTTAATATTTAAAATAACTAAATAATGTATTATGTTTAAGTTATAAACAAAAATTATTTAATAAACATAGTAAACTTATATTATATTTCAAAAAATATTTATTTAAATAAAGTTTGTAACCTTTATTGAAAAATATGTTTTATTCAAACTGTTAGAAAAGGCATCAAGAATTTATTACTACATTTTTTCTAGTTAAATAAATGATTTATGCATTTTATATTACATAAAAAAATTTACTATTTATTTGGGAAAAATACTTGGATTCTCAAATTTCTACTGTAAAATGTGAGAATTAATTAGATAAAAAAGTGGTGACAAATCTTTTTGGGATCCTTTGCAATTAAATTATATTAATTTTATTTATATTAATATCTGATTAGTCATAGTTTATATACAATAAGAAATGTAAATTAATAAGTATTTATTAATATTTTGTAAAGATCAGTTTTTAAAAATGAAAATAAACAGTTTTAAATTTAAATTTCTCTATATATTTTTTACTCTATTTGTTGAAAAGTAATTTCTTAACGATGCTGAAGATAAACATAATTTTACTTATCATTACAAAAGAATAAAATTGAACTATATTCAAATATTTTCAGCTAAAATGGGCTAATACTGAAAACTTATTTTTATGTTCTGTTTAATATAGCCAAAAATTAATAATATTTTCAATTGGAATATTTTTATTCCGGAGAGATAGAAAAAACCAGAGGAATATTAATTAGAAGATTTAATTATTAAAAAAAATGTCAAAATTTACTAATAATTATTCGTTTTAGAAAGATAATTAACTTGAGTTTCTTAGCACCTATGCATTGTAGTTTTAATTTTTCTCTACTTGTAATATTTAAAATTAGAATAAAATCCAACTGTCATGATCAAAAAAGTTATAAGCTCTATTATTTGAGACTTCCTAAATAAAAATATAAATAAAACTTGGTTCCCTTTCAATTTTTTAAAATAAGATCCGATAAATTATGAAATAAATTTTTAAGCATTGTAATTAATTAAAATTATACAGTTATTTTGTTTTATTTCTAAGTTAATTAGAAAGCTATAATATCGTTTCATTTATAAACTTTGCTTAGCCTGATTTGGAGAGAAGATCTAGCATATGTTAAAAAAAATAAAACTCTTGATTACCTGACCAGTAAGCAATCAAAGGCATTTTTATCAAATGTAGTGGAGTTGAGAAAAGGAATTAGAATCTTTAAGGTTAACTTGATTATTTAAAAAAATTATTCTACCTTGTTAATTATTTAAGCTTTTCAAAAAGTTAGATGAATATCACAATAGAAGAAAATAAAAAATAATTAAAAACAAAATTGATTAGCAATTATTTTTTTTAAGCAATTGTTTTTTCGAAAAAGTATTAATAATTTATTTTTGTTATATCAAAATACAGTTTTTTAATTGGTTATTACAATTAGAGTTCAATATTATAAATAAATTTATAATGATAATTTATTATCGTAACAAAATTTTAATATTCCAGAATATTATAAATTAAAATTTGTTAGTTATAAAAATTTTCATAAATAAAAACTTTTATTACTTATAATAATATTTATTAATATTTATATAAATTAAAATTTGTTTATAATAGTTTATATATATATAATATTATTGAAAATTTAATTAAAAATAAAAGTAGAGTTATTATAATACATACATAAATCTTCTATATTAATATTAATTTGATGTGTTTTTTTATTAAAAAATAAAATGAAAACAAATCAAAAAATAAATTTAATTGTATACTTTCAACATTTGGCTTACATTTAAAAACTACAATTTTATTAAAATGTACCCATTGATAAAATGTAAAATATAAAATTTGATGTATTAAACCAAAAGAAAAGAAATTATTTTAAGTTTAAGTAAGCTTGGTCAATTGAAATGTTAATTTAGGTAGATATTACAAATATGTATAAATAATGTTTCAAAAGAATAAGGTTTTTAAAACGTGTTTGTGCATAAATAAAATTGATAAGCAAACGCCTTATATTTAATAACTTTTATTCAAAAAGCTTCTCTTAAAAGAGATCTAAAGATGAAAGTATATATATGCTAATATATTATATTTTGAAGAACCGATTCTTCCCTCAATTCTTGATTTTCATATCATCAATAAAGGTCTTTAGATTAAAAGCTTTTTGAATATAATAAATAAAAGGCTTACCATTTGTAGAAAATCCAGGTTTTGAGATTATTGAATTTTATACCTTGCCGTATCATGACATGCTAGCATCTTGTATCTTTTCTTTTTTCATAAACAGATTCGTTTACTTTGCATCTGCTAATTTTTTTTGAGATGTATACTTTTCTATTACAGAATGCTTTCCACTAATCACATCTAAAATAGTTTTCCGGCAAATGATGACAAAACCATAGATATCCCTATTCTTGGTATGAGGGCCCCGTTACAAACCTTGGGTGCTAGATATTCAATAACTCCATAAATTTTGGCTGACTGTGGATAATAATTTACCGAATACAACTTTTAAAAATTATCCATAATAATTAAGAATTCCATGTTGTGCCTAATTTTTTTGACTAGCTTATTTAAACGGGGTGACAGTAAGCCTGTTTAAGTAGATTAAATTAAGTGAATTAAATCAATCACCCATCTAAAAATGTAAATATTTACCGACATTCGAACTTTCCGTTACGTGGGTCGAGGCGGGGATACGCTTCCATGGAATGGAATTCATTTAAAATAATGTGCTCGATTTTATTCAGGTCTTTAAATTAGATAGTTAATTATTTGTCGATTGTCAATACTTTTCCAATTCTTTGTTATTTGTTGCCCATTGCCAAATCCCTATTTTTTTTAGTATCTAATGTTGAAACTAGACTGAAAATGTAATCTTGATCGAGATATGATAATGATGAAAACTAAACTTGTTTTGAAATCTTTTGAATGTTTGAAGGCTGTGTTTTAAGTAAACAGTCATGTTTTCAGATCCCGTATTACAACAGGGAGTACGCGTATTGGCTACGCCTGGTGGTTTTCCATTTTTTTTACATTATTCAGTCTAGTATATTAATTTTTTTTTCGGATATGAGATATGGATGTCATGTTCTTAATGACTAATCCATCTATGACCATTTATATTGTTTTCTTAGACAAAGAGAAAAGTTAAATTAAATGTTATAATGAATCCCACAGTTTTAAGAGGAATGTGAATTTGATTTCCATACTGATTGTATTTAGCCATTTTAGGATAACAAAGTCAAAAAAAAATGAGTCATGAGGATCTGCTTAATATTACATTAGTCATGAGGATCCGCGTAATAATATAAAAAATTTCCAGAAAGTACCAAGGTTTCA
>JAAOMT010000518.1:59477-154385 GCA_016748015.1 Geosiphon pyriformis
AAGAGCGGGAGGAGGTAGCCACATTTGTCAATTATCTTTTCTATATCCATCTAGTCTATATAGAAAAATTGTTCACCCGTTGCCAATTTTGATAAAATCTTGTTATTTACTGCTTATTGTTTAAGCCTATTGAAATTTAATTCAGAAATTTGAAATGATCGATATAAAATATTTAAGAAACCTAATGTATAATAAACTATTGTAATTAATATATGTATTTTTAAATGATAATAGTTCGGTAATAACTTTAAGAATTGCTAATATTGGCTTAAGTCCAAGCAATAATAAGTTTATTTTTAAACCACTGGTTAAATATCCTTGAGACCTTTTTTACGCAAGTTCGGATTTAAATATTAAAATTTAGGCAATATTGAGCATACTTAATATACTTTTTCACTGTGTAAAACGAAAACCCTCTGCCCTTGCTATCGAAGTGTATTAATTTGATCAACTACGAATGAAAACTTTAGCGTTTTCGGAAAAAAACGATGAGTAAAAGTACTTGCTAAAAATCATGTTCAGTCTGGTCATTCAATACATTCTTATCGTAAATATGTGAAAATCTTGATTTATTCCTTGGGAGTTATCGATGCTCAAGTGACTTTGATATATCTTAGGATATTATTGTCAAAACCGATCACACGCAATAATTCTCGAGTCAAATAGACGAGAGTTTTATTGTTATATAAAATCTAATATCTTAAAATTAAGTTTCGTTTCAATTACTTATGGATTTTTATTTATTTATGCAAAAGTGATTTTTTTAATGCTCAAATTATTTTTGGTACCTTCTAAATTTGATGAAAGAAATATATTCAAAATTTCGGGGGGTGTAATAATTCTGAGATTAATATTATAAACTCGTGATATATTAGTTTTTATTTATCATTTAGTATTTAATATTTTAAAATTTGATCATTAGTTCATTTTAGTTTAACGCATTTATTTTATTAATTTTTTAGTAGAAATTAATAAAACAAACTTATTATATATAACAATTATTATTTTAAAATTGCTTTGTGGTTTTCATTATTTAATCACTTTTGGTTGCAAAAGATGGTTTCATTCAAAATTGTCTAAAGTAGCTTGTAAATTCGTTTCAATGATAGAGATATAAAAGAATATTAAAGCGAGAGCATTTATAAGTTTTTCAAATGAGCTTTGTATTAGAAAACAGGCAAAATTCATGTTTCAAATATCTCATGCAACCTTGGCACTAAGTTTTGCGTCAAAATTATTCAATATTCAGTTTTGGATTATTTTTCAGAAACGGTAATTTATAGATTAAATATCGATTTACAAATGATTCTGAATTTTTCATTACATTTACATATTACAAACAGTCAGGAAATGACCAAAATAAGGACCCAAAGGAAACATCATAGCTGTGTCATATCTCCATGAGCATCTGCATTACAACTCATCAAATTAGAATTTTTTTTTAATATACAATTCAACTTCTCGGACAAAAATGATTTTCAAATCCTACCGGTGATTCTAGCCTATATACTTCTGTCGTCAAAGGTTCTGGACATTCATATAAATTTGGCCGTGGTTCACTTCGACGACCTGGACAATCACATGGCGCTCTATCGCCCGGGCATGATGTAAAAACTCATTGCCGAAATGCAATTTTGGATATTTTGGAACAAAGTCATTGTAGTTTGTCATGCGAAATATTTTTCCTGGGAGTTTTGTGTTGACATAGTGAGAAAACATCAAATTTCCAATCCGTGGTTGCCCGTATGTATAAACCTCGATATCTAGCCTCCATTGTTTGACCCATCTAAATCGAAATTGAAAATATAATCCAGCAAAAATTGCATATACTTTATAAAAATTCTAATGAGTTTTTTCAGAAAACTCGAACGTTTCATCATGCAAAATGTTAATGTCAATTCCATTACCCCCACCAAAACTCCATGCCTAGTAAATACAAGCCTCTTATATTTTCAATGTTTGAGAACCTCATCAACCCTTTTTTCCAATTCCGAACGTCCAGCAGAGAACTCTCGGTAAAATTCTTCATCAACCATTGAACCTTTAATCTTTTCGTCGTGTGGAATTTGTGATCTTTCATTTTAAGCAAACTAAATTGTTAAAAATCTTCCTTTAAAGGAAACTTGAAATTCTTTTTCTAGCCTAAATTTTTCGATTTTCACTGATATTCAAAAATTGTTTCAGTTTTAAAGGAGATTTTCCTCAATTTAAGTTTGATTAGGATGATTTAGAAACTTACCATATATGTTTGGGATTAATTTGTAATTTTCTTCCAAGCAAGAAACTCTTTGTGAAACATAAACATATAATTCAAATTTTGTATTACGAGGATCAGTTTTGGATAACCGTATTTTGTCATCAAGAGATCATGAATGAACAATATTTGTTGGTGATGATGAGGAATATCATTGCAAATCATTGCTCATTGTCTTAAATTTAAAAATTCCTAAAAAAGGAATAAACTTTAAAAGTTCTGGGGATGGTCTGATCAACATTCAGACCCATTTTGAAATAAGAAAATTTTCTTTCTAATCGCTCTTCAAATGTTCTGTGCTCCCACCTTTAGCATAGCAATCTATGTTTTAAATTATTCGATTTTTACTCTTATCTTAGTTGTAAAGAAAATTAAAGATTAGTAATGACATCTTTTGTCGTAGCACATTTCTATCCGGTCTTTCGTTTTGGAACTAGAGTAATTTATTAAATTTACATAACTTTTTTGATGTCTTTGTCATGTTGTAAATAAAATAAAGGTAAGTTTTGTATTATATTTGTATTAATTCAAATTATTAATTTTCCTTTTATTTGTTGTTGTTTTTTTTTCCCATAACGATTAATTTCGTGCTCTATCTTACAATCATTAGCGATAGCAAATGGTGAAATTTGTATTTTACTTCCCATTTTAAAATTTGCGCCACATTCCAAAACGGTCTAAATCCCAACTTGCTCCAGAACATATATTCCCAACCGGGCAAATGAAAATTTGATCCTATCGAAATTTACAAGATCGAGATAAATAGTTAAAAAACTATAAATTTATTGCAATTTTGCACTACCCTCCAAAAAGTAACCTTTAATTCGAAATTAAACATAAAAATTCAGTAATTTTCCGATTTACTATCTTTTTAACCAAATAAAGTTTCATATAAAATAATCTAATTGCAACACAAACTAAATAATTTGGGATTAGAAAAAGAGCAAAGTCTTAAGAAATACAGATAAAACATAATAACAAAATATTATTAAACTCATTGCTTAATTCTAAAAGAAATTAGAACTTATTAAAAAAAATATATATATATTCTAATTCCTTTTAGTGAAAATGTACTATAATATCTAAAAAATACTTTGTCTTACACAACAACTTTTCACACTTCCTGTTTTCTTAACAAACATGGTCTTGGTTCTTTTACCCGTTTTTTTGAATCCAATTCCACAGTAAGTAGGGAATTCGCAAAAAAAAAACTTGTGCCATTTGCTTCCTAAATTTTAGACCGTGCAAAAGGATTAAAAATTTCTAAACTTTTAAATGGTTTCAATTAATAGCATTGAAGAAAGAGAAGTTAACAATATTCCTCAAGATTTGGATGGTTCTCAAACTGGTAATAATTTGTCTGCAAAAATTTCTCACTTCTACCTCAACCTCAATCTTCAACTTGAAACAATGGAGATTCCATTATAAAAATTAATAGTTCACCTTCAAATTCTAATAGCATTACACGTGTAAATGATTATAGTTCAAATTTACGCTAAAAAAACGGTATTTAAAATCATTTAAATAAACTTATATGTATATATATATATCTTTTATCACAATCAAAAACATTTATACAAAAAGTAATCTATAAACAAAAAATTTTTGTAAAAAGTTTAAGGGTATTATATTTTATAATAATAAAATTGTGTTTAAGATATATATAATGTACAAAATAAAAAGCAAAATATTTAAGCTATAGTATAGTAGAATTGCTTAATTGAAAAAATCTGTTATACTTTTGATATTTTGATACAAACTTAAAATTAAGTACAAATTATAAAAATAATTATAAACTTTACATAATATATTATTATTATTATTATTGAAAATAAGATATATATAATACAACTTATAATATACATTAAATATAACATAATAAAATTATTTAATATATTATGTTAGTAATAAAAATATGTATAATATTATAAATTTTTTTAAAAGTATAATGTTTGATTGTTAATACATAGTATCAAGATCTGTAATTTTCAAATTTAAAAATATGCAAATTAATGTTAATATATTAAATAACAAAAAATATATGTGATTTTAACCAAGTAATTTGTTTTTAAAAATTAGTATGAAAAATTACTATTCAAATTTTTAAGTGTTTTAACAAAATAATTAAATTGAGTTGAGTATTTTTAATAATAAGTTAAAAGTAATATATAAATTCTTACAGCCAAGCTTAAAATAAAATATAAACAAAAAAGTTTGATTATTAAAAATATATTTTATATATGTTAATTCAATCAAGCATATTAACAAAATTAGCTTGAAAATTTTAAATAAATATAATTTTTTTCTAAAAAAATCAGTTTATACAGTGTCTTAAATATTAAATATGATTAATTAAGAATTTGGAATTTAGTTTTTTTGTAATGTTGTTTTATTTGGCTCAAATAGTTGGTTATATTTAAAAAAAAGCATAATTTGCATCATTTTAAAATGTTTATATGTTGTAAAAAAATAAATAAATAACATTCAATAAAGCATTTCCAAAAAAAACCAATAACAAAAAAATTTAATTAAATATAATAAATATTTCATTAAACAATATTTGTTTAAGATTAATAATGATATATAATAAAAATTGTTCAATACAATAATTATTAAAAATAACAATTATATTATATTACACAGGACATATTACAAAGGTTAAACTCTTAGCACTAACTATTATTAATGTAATTTAAAAATAGTGACTTTGTTACTTAAATCATAAATTTATACTGATAGATAAAAATCTGAAATATCATTAATACAAACTAAACAGATATTAATATAATATCTTCTCAAATCATAACAAAATACACAAAACAATATAACCAATATTAAAGCTATCAAATATTAATTAGAACTAGCTATAATTTAGTATTGAAGATATGTAAAAAAACTAAAAATATTTAGGAAGAGTGAAATAGCAAGTAGATTAATTGAATTACAAAATAAGCTAATTGACAAAATATGAAAACACAATATAAATAGAAGAGAATCAAGAGCTAAAAAGATTAAAAAAAAGCTGAAAATAAGCAAAAATATATGGAAATTTCAGATACAAAAACTACAAAATACATTAATAAAACTAAACAGCTAAAATAGAATTTATTCTGCAAGTAATAAACTTGAGTCTTGGATATTCTAATTTAATTCTATTATAAGATATTTAATACATTCTACAAATTGGTTAAAAATTCTAAAGTAGTTTCTAAGGATCTTAATCTTGTACTTGAATTAAGTTCTGTAATGACCAATATATTTTGGGATAATAATCAAAGAGCAGTAACTTTTTGCTATTAGTTTATAGTATTTTGCAAAGAGAAATTTCAAATTAAACAAGAAAAAATTAACAAAAAAGTAACAGATAACAGCATTTGTTCAATAATCAAGAAAGAAAATATTCTTTTAGCAAATTTAAAAATTAAAGCAAAATTTGACATAAACAGTAATTTTTATATTGAAAACTGTACATATTATAAAAAATTTGTAATAATAGCTCATAATAGCAAAACAAATTTTTTCAAAAAGATTTATTTGCCTGTATTCCTTATTAATCTAGACAATTTATTTGTATATATCTATTATTATTAATTCTAAGTATTCTTTAACTTTAAATAAAACTTAATAGAGAATTCAATATATTAATTTTTGATGTTTTTTATTATGTTTAATTATTTTATACATATCTTTACTTTGGATAAAACTATGTATGATTATTATATAGTAAATACTACAAAAATATTTATGGTTCTAAAAAAATTTTTGACTTTACTGAAAGAGTACTATAATAATATTTATAGTCAAACTACAATATTTGATAATTTTTGTTTCCTATGAATTAGCACAGTAAATATTAATGACATTAAAACTTTTTTAACATCTGTCTCTTATACACATCTTTTTATGATTATTTTGTAAATTTTAATATATTAAATAACAAAAATATGTGTAATTTTAACCAAGTAATTTGTTTTTAAAAATTAGTATGAAAAATTACTATTCAAATTTTTAAGTGTTTTAACAAAATAATTAAATTGAGTTGAGTATTTTTAATAATAAGTTAAAAGTAATATATAAATTCTTACAGCCAAGCTTAAAATAAAATATAAACAAAAAAGTTTGATTATTAAAAATATATTTTATATATGTTAATTCAATCAAGCATATTAACAAAATTAGCTTGAAAATTTTAAATAAATATAATTTTTTTCTAAAAAAATCAGTTTATACAGTGTCTTAAATATTAAATATGATTAATTAAGAATTTGGAATTTAGTTTTTTTGTAATGTTGTTTTATTTGGCTCAAATAGTTGGTTATATTTAAAAAAAAGCATAATTTGCATCATTTTAAAATGTTTATATGTTGTAAAAAAATAAATAAATAACATTCAATAAAGCATTTCCAAAAAAAACCAATAACAAAAAAATTTAATTAAATATAATAAATATTTCATTAAACAATATTTGTTTAAGATTAATAATGATATATAATAAAAATTGTTCAATACAATAATTATTAAAAATAACAATTATATTATATTACACAGGACATATTACAAAGGTTAAACTCTTAGCACTAACTATTATTAATGTAATTTAAAAATAGTGACTTTGTTACTTAAATCATAAATTTATACTGATAGATAAAAATCTGAAATATCATTAATACAAACTAAACAGATATTAATATAATATCTTCTCAAATCATAACAAAATACACAAAACAATATAACCAATATTAAAGCTATCAAATATTAATTAGAACTAGCTATAATTTAGTATTGAAGATATGTAAAAAAACTAAAAATATTTAGGAAGAGTGAAATAGCAAGTAGATTAATTGAATTACAAAATAAGCTAATTGACAAAATATGAAAACACAATATAAATAGAAGAGAATCAAGAGCTAAAAAGATTAAAAAAAAGCTGAAAATAAGCAAAAATATATGGAAATTTCAGATACAAAAACTACAAAATACATTAATAAAACTAAACAGCTAAAATAGAATTTATTCTGCAAGTAATAAACTTGAGTCTTGGATATTCTAATTTAATTCTATTATAAGATATTTAATACATTCTACAAATTGGTTAAAAATTCTAAAGTAGTTTCTAAGGATCTTAATCTTGTACTTGAATTAAGTTCTGTAATGACCAATATATTTTGGGATAATAATCAAAGAGCAGTAACTTTTTGCTATTAGTTTATAGTATTTTGCAAAGAGAAATTTCAAATTAAACAAGAAAAAATTAACAAAAAAGTAACAGATAACAGCATTTGTTCAATAATCAAGAAAGAAAATATTCTTTTAGCAAATTTAAAAATTAAAGCAAAATTTGACATAAACAGTAATTTTTATATTGAAAACTGTACATATTATAAAAAATTTGTAATAATAGCTCATAATAGCAAAACAAATTTTTTCAAAAAGATTTATTTGCCTGTATTCCTTATTAATCTAGACAATTTATTTGTATATATCTATTATTATTAATTCTAAGTATTCTTTAACTTTAAATAAAACTTAATAGAGAATTCAATATATTAATTTTTGATGTTTTTTATTATGTTTAATTATTTTATACATATCTTTACTTTGGATAAAACTATGTATGATTATTATATAGTAAATACTACAAAAATATTTATGGTTCTAAAAAAATTTTTGACTTTACTGAAAGAGTACTATAATAATATTTATAGTCAAACTACAATATTTGATAATTTTTGTTTCCTATGAATTAGCACAGTAAATATTAATGACATTAAAACTTTTTTAACATATCAAACAAGATTTTTAGGCACTTATTATTTATAAATTGCAAAAATACAAATAAAAAATCAGCAAAAAAATGCTTTGGTTAAATTTATTTAAGAATATTCTGAAGATACACATAAAAAATGCTTTGAATTTAGTTTAGCTTCCAAATTATTAAAAATAAATCAACTTAAAAAAAGATAAAAAATTATTGTTATAAAGTATTTGGAAAAATATAAAACACTGATTTCATCTCAATTCAAAAACAGTTCAAGTATTATTGAGGATATTATGTGAAAATTCTACAAATCAAGTTTTGTATATAAAGATTTTTATGACATTAACATTATAATTTGGACAAACTGATATCAAATTTATCAACTTTGATTGAGTAAAAAAGATAAAGAAAGCAAAATATTATGCATCTTTAAACTTAAAAATTAACTAGCATGAAAATATTTGAAATAACATGTTTATTAAAAAAAAATATGATATTTATTTAGTTAGTAATATTTACTGTAATAAAAAATCTGAACTTTTTATAAGACACCATCTTTTTAAATAACTAAATCAATTACAAAATAAATATTTTTTATATTAAATTTACTCTTGAACGTATAAAATAGCTCAGAATATCAGTCATAAAATCTTGAGTTATATTATGTATAAATAAGTAGTTATTAATATATTAATTATTTAATTAAATTTAAAATTAGAAAAATAATTAATTAAAAAATAATATTAATTATTTAAAAAAATAAAATGTAAAAATCTTAATAATTAAAATAACAAATAATAATATCACATTTTTTAAGCATTAAATTTTATATAAGAAACATAAAACTAGTCTTAATTTTTAATAATTAACTTATTTATTATTATTATATTATTTATAAAAAAATATTTTTTTTTGGTTTTTATGGCCATTTAAACAATATATAAAAAAAGTTGCAAAAATTAACTTGGTTACTATTTTGTTGTTAAAAATCTTAAGATTTTTTGTTTCATTAATAATTAAAAACTAATTTGTGTCTTTAATATTAAATAAAGTTTGTTATTATTAAATTAAAATTTGTTAATTTTTAATAATATACTATTTTTTAAAATTTTAAAAAAAACCATTTATCTTTTTGAACTAATTTGCTTTAAATTATTTATCGATATTATAAAAAATATTGAAGTAAAAAATACTGTTTTTAAAACACTTTTAAAATCAAATTAGTCAATTTTTTTGGATTGTATAGCTTATAATTGAATTTTTTTATTGTTATTTTGAATTTAAGAAAATTTTTATGCTGTTTTTAATAAAATTGATATCTAAAAAAAACTAAATTTGGTTAAAAATACAAAATATATAAATTTAATAAATAGACAAAATTAACAAAAATTACCAAATTACCAAATTTACATATGTAATTTAAAAAATATTAAATATTAAGAATAGTTTTACAATATTAACATAATTTCAAACACAAAACAAATTATATCAATAATTTATTTTAACATCTATAATATTTGTACAATATCAAAATTATGTAACAAATAATATGTAATATTAATAATAATATATTATATTGTTAATTAACATCTATAATAATAATAATTTATTATGTAAAATAAATAAATTCGTTAATATCAAAGCTTTTTTATGTAAAATTGTATTTATTTTAAAGTTTTATTTTAGATAATTTGAAAGTTTTATCTTATTAATAAAAAATTAATAAAAAATTTCAAAATTTCTGAAATTAGTAATTGTTATAATAAAATAAAAAATATTTTATTATTTAATTAAAGTTTTTGTTATAAATACAGTTTAATATCAAAATATTATTAAAAATTATTAGTTTATAAAACTAATATAATTTTCAATAAAAAAATTCAAAGCACTAAAACAACACATTATAATATTAGTTATTTTTAAATATCTAATAAAGCCTTATTATTGAATTTAAAAAAATAAAAATTAAATGTAAAAATATATGTAATTTTTTATTAGCAAAAAATTAAATTTTTAATATTTGAGTTTCAACAATTTTAAACAAAATAAATTATTATTAAATATAATTTACAAGTACTTATAAAAATTGCTAATTATAATAGTTAAATAAACATAATTATTTTACAAAATTACAAAATATCATTATTTATCCAAAATCTAATAAAAATATAATTACAAAATATCAAGTAAAACCTTTTTAAAACCAAAAATTTCTTTTCAGTTGAATTATATTTCAAAAAAGTATAACCAAAATAATTGCAAATTAAATATTTAAGTAAAATAAGTTCGATTTAAGTTAACAAAGTCTTAATATTATTCAAAGCAAATATCTAATTACAGTATTTTTCGAGCTTTTTTTTTTGAATTAAAATAAAACAGTTGCATATTTAATTCTTATATAAATAATAAATTTCTTTTTAAAAAGCAATTATTTTTTAACTAACTCTAAAATTTTTTAGAAAATATAAGCATCTGTGTTTATAAATAAAATAATAAACAAAACTTAATATTTGGTTTTTTTCGTTAAAAAGTCTTGTTTATATTAATTTTAGTAATATATATAGTATTTTTTTAATTAAAACAAACTATTTAAAAGCCACCAAATTAGTTTGGCTTAATTTAATAAACTCAACAACAATTTTTTGCCATAAACAATAAATTATAGTTTGATTAACACAACTTGACTAAATTTAAAAAACCAATTATATAGCCATTTTTAAAGTATTAACTAAAATTTTTTAACAATTATCTCTCAATCTGTGTAAAAATTTATATGTTTAAGATTAGTATTTGTAATTACATTATTTTTTCAGCCAATTTTTTTGTCTCAGCTAAGTTAAATTCAAATATAAATAATATTTTTATTTCATAAAATTTTGAAAAAAAAACTATTTACTAAAAAAAATTTTTCAGCTATTTGCAATTTTTTTAAAAACTTTTTTTATTGTTAACAAATTAATATTCAAAGTAAAGAATTTTTTGACAGTAATTTTAATTTTTTTTTTGGTAAAAAACATTAGCAACTTTAGGTAAAATTAATAAAAATATATATTTCAATTTCTATTTTTAGAATATTATTCTTTAAACCATGTAAATTTTATTATTATTATCTAAATTAAAACTGGTTTTCTTAATATAATATTTTTTAATGTTTTTAACATTAGTTTTAATTTTTTATTTCTATTTTTATTTTTTAAAACCAAAATTTTTTCCAAAAAAATCAACAAAGTCATTAGAAATCTTAACATTTTTATTATTTTTTTGATTTTTTGTATCAAAATACTATAAATTTGAATGTTTTTGTAAAGTTTTAAAATTTTTTAACAAATTTTTTAATATTATATTTAATTAATTTTTAAATTATTGTGCATTATTATGTAAATTTTTATATTTTTATATTTTTTTAATAATTACTTTTGCTATTTGGAAAAAAAAAAATTTTTTCTTGCCTTTATAATTGTTTTATAAAAATTTAAATATTAAATTATTGTAATAATATGCTTTTAAGCAAATTTTTAATAATAAATTTTAAGAATTTTATTTTAGCTAATACACAATTAATTACTAAAACTAATATATTAAGAATATTAAACTAATATTTAATAACATATTATTTAACAATTAGAATATTTAATATAAACTAATTAATATATTCTTTGAAAAAAAATTATCTTATCTATTTAACAATATTCAAAATTACTTTGTAATTATTATAATATAATTTTAGCAAATAATTAATACTTATTCAAAAAATTATTAGACTTATTTTAAATTTATACTTCTTTTTTTAAAACTTTTTTTTAAAAATATTATAATATTTGTTTCAAAACTACTGTAAAGTTTTTTCTGTTGTTGGTCTAATAAGTTTATTTTTTGTTAACAACTTTTTTATATAGATTTTAATTTATCAAATTCTTAAAGTTACACAAAAATTATTAGAATCAAATATTTAATAGATTATATATTAAAGTCTTTATTATAACTATTTTAAAAAATTTTAAGTATATAATTCTTTTTAATAAAGTATACATCAAAAATAGCTAAAATAATATAATATAAATTATTAAAATTAATAATAAACTACTTATTTTGATTAATAAATTTTAATATATTTTTTTAATAAATATTATAATACATAATTTTTATTTTGTAAAAAGTTTAAAAATAAATATTTTAGTTATAAAATACTTATGTTTTTAAAATAAATTAAAGAAAAACAATAAATATTTTAAGAATAGTTAAAACATAATATAATGTTTTATTTAATTTTTTTAATTCTGGTTTATATATTATATCTTTTAATAAAAGAATTATAAATAAAATATCTATTTTATTCTTATTAATATGTTTTAATAGTTGGATATATTATTATAAATAGTTTAAATATATACCACAGATTATATTAAGCAGTAATATTTTATGACAATATTTTGTATTAATTTAATTATTTTATTTTGTTATTTGATTGGAAAAAGATAACAAATTTTTGCTAAAGCAGTTTAATAAAGTAAAAACAATAATTAATTAATATTAATCTAATAATAAAAGTTTTTATGTATTTTTTTTAGCTTATTTAGCTTATAAGTAAACAAATTTTTTCACAAAATCTGGTTTTTTTCTAAATATAAATAAGAATATTTTATTATAGTAGTATATATATAATATTCAAAAATATAAAAATATTGTTCATATATTTATACTAACTTTTTAATTAATTTTTTTACTAAATTACTTTTAATATAAAAACTTTTTTTTTAATAAAACAAGCTTTTAATATCAAATAAAAAAGATCAAATTGTAATTTTTTGATAAAAATATGTAAAAACATCATATTTGTTTATCTAAAATTTAATCAAAAAAGACTTAAAAATAAATACATTTCAAAATACAATAAATAAATTTTTTATTGTGTCAAAAATAGTAATATAGCAATATATATAATAAATTTTTTTTATACTCTTAGAAAAAAGTTTTTTGAGCTTACAAAAATTTTATTTAAATTATTTAAAAAGAATTTTTTTTTAAAATATTGTTTATAAAAAAATAAATAAACTTTTATTAAGTTTATAGACAATTGCTAAAATTAACTAAACAAATCTGACTTTCTTAGAATTAATTGTGGTTTTATATTAAATATTATTAAAGTCTAAAAGTACAAGTCAAAATTTGTATTAAAAAAAAGCTAATTAAATATATAATTATAAACTCTATTTTAATACATACTACTTTATCACTTTAATATTTAAAACAAACTCATAATAAAAAAAATTATATTAAAAAATTATTATTTATATTATTTATTAATGTACATAGTTTTTTTTATTTTTATATCTTATTTAACTATTTATTTTTGTTTATTTTTATTTTTTTCGCTTTTTTTTCTAGTTTTTTTTTATTTTATTTATTTATTCTTTTGGTTTTTATTTATATTTTTTTTTCAGATTTTTCTTTAATTTTTCTAATCTATCTTTTTTTATTTTGTTTAAACTTTTTTAGTTTTTCTATGTATTTTTTATAATAAGTCTTAACATATTTAAATTAATTTTTAATATTTTTATTTATTATAGTATTTTAAAAAGATATAATTTAATATATATTTGGTTTGTATTAATAATATTTTAGATTTTTTATTTATTAGTATAATTTTTTAATGTATTTATTAAAGTATATTTTTTTGTTAAATTTAATTTTTATATTTTAACATTAAATAAAAATCGTTTTTTATTATAATAAAATAGACTTTAATATATTATAAATAAAATATTATAAAATATTTTTTTATTTAATATGTAATCTAATTATTATATAATATAAAAAATAAACTAAATAACAAAAATTAAATATAGTTTACATATTTTTTATATACTATTATTAATTATTTATATATTTAGCAGTTTTATTAATATTTAACTTAATATTAATTTTCAAAAAACTATTAATTAAATATAAGTATTTTTTTTTTTTTTTATTCTATTTTATGAGTGAGATCCAAACACTATCTAGTACTTTACATCAAGGAAATGATCTAAACTAGATATGAATCATGCATTTTCTATATGTGACCAGCCACTCAGACTAATTAGGACTATACTAAGTGCCTATATGTACTGAGACTAAATTTCCAATACCTGAGAAAAATAAACAAGATTTATGAAATCCAAAGCCAATACCAATTGTCTAAGCTATACCCAGCAACTTAATAACACCTGCAGAAAATACTACAAGCAGTCTTGAAACTGAAACTAAAGCTGAACCATTATGTAGTATTATTTCATTCTTCTCCATGCAGGTGTAATGTTTAGCATAGACCAATCAAATCTCATCTCTAAAAGCAAAACACAAGTTACACACAAATTCTACAATCTTTTAACCAGCTATTTTGGCACATCCAAAGACAGACGTAGCTTCATGAAGCCATTCTTTAAAAACAAAGCTCTTACAAAGAGCTGTGCAAACCATAACATTTGAAGTACAGAAGAATAGTAACTGAGAAACACTAAAAGAAGAGATAGAAAGACCAGAAAGTGCACTCCAAGCAGCAGCATGAACATCCAACAGACAACAATGAACAGGAACATCAACCATACAAGAAAAAGCATAATCAGAAATCTTAATCTTACCACAATACAGACACAACACACTTGGATAGCATTTGTCATACAACCATTTCTGAACAGCAACCAACAATTAATGGTATAAAGCTTTCATGAAATATGTGTAAATGCCAGCTGTAGATTTACTGGTAAAGCCAGCAGTCATGTACAAATCTGGATGTCATACCAATAACAAGCTAAGCCAATCACCATTTGAGTGCAGACTATTATCTAAGACCTTAGAACCTGAACTGACCTTTTAGCATGCATAAAGAATGGATTGAAAGACCTTACAAACAAAATATCTAGAATTACCAAAAACAATGTTTCCTTCAGCTAAATTATGACATTCCTTTACATAAGGAATAAAACGCCAGAGAAAGAGAGAAGCTGCATCAGCATGTTCATTACCCATAATACCTGAATGACTTTTTACCTTGTGCCAGCTAACACTCAAACTCTTTTTCTTAATAATATTTACAATATGCTGATGTTCAACCCAACAGTAATTCTAAAAATCTAAACAAACTAGCCCTAATTCTGATTTGCATGCATTCAAGGCAGCCTGACTGTTCATAAAAACACTAACTGAACTACTAGCAGAGACACACTCAAAAGCCAATGCAATGGCCTGCAACTCAGCAAAAGTAGAAGACATTAAACCAGAAATCTTAACCCCCAAACCCAAGCTTATATCCTCAAAAAAAACCACTGTATCAGCTCTCATGTCAACATCCTCTAAGCCCCTCAGAGATCTATCCATATAGACAAAAAAACTGTCAGTTTTAAAACTTAGCAACTGATCATAAATCAGTCCAAACTTACTAGAATCCAAAATATCCAAAGGCTCAGCAATACTCACAGGAGAGAAACAGACTGAAGAAGAAGCAGCAACATCAAAAAAGTCAATAGAAAGTCTAAACCATTCAGGAATAAGGCCATGTGAGTTTAGTCTTTTTCAATACTTGAATGTCCTCCAACTAAAAACAGTACCATTTTTACTGTGGAGTTGTTTAACAAAAACAATACCATATCTCCAAAAAGACGGAAAAAACTTAAAATAGTCAGCTTCACCAAAAACAAACAACATAAGAGTACCACCACAAAAACAGAAAAAATTGTTCACATGACCACCTAAAAACAGACCACATCCAAGAAAAATATGAACTATACCTGCTAAAAAATTATTAAAAGCACTAACTTTTATATGAGCTAGAGATATCAATGGGTGGAGTGAACTCCAAGACATAATCTGCAAGTCATGAGACCTGTACAAAAACAAACAACCCAAAATTCTAACAAAGTTTGCAAAACACACAATGGAAGCATTTTTATTAAAAATATTATTAAGACTATAATTATTTATATGTTTAATTTTAATGCTAATTTTAGTTTTAATTTTAACTAATTTTTTGTTAATTTTATTTAATAATTTATCAAAAATAAATATCTTATTTAGAATAATAGCAATTATATTTTTAAGTTTTTTATGTAAAACAAAAAATGTGTTTAACAAAATAATAGCCAAAATAACCAAAAAACTAATTGGTTTAACAACAAACTTAATTAAAATATTCAAATTAAAAACTTAAAATTTCAAAAAAACCAGTTAAAAATTGAATATAAAACAAATAACAAAAGTAATTAAAAGTACAACAATAATAAAAACCAAAAAAATTAATATATAATTTTATATTAACAAAAAATAAATTAAAAATTTTAAAACTATTAATAGACTTAAAAAAAAAGTAAAAACACTTTATAATTTAAAAATAAATAATTTAAACTTTAATATTTATAGAAATATTAATATTTAAAAGTTTTTTACCAAATATAATATTTATATAAAATACTAATTTTCAAAACAACTAAACTTAAAATCTTTAAAATTTCAAAAATCATAATAATAAAACATTAATAATAATAAAAATTAGAAAAATAAAAGATAAAACATATATAATTACTAACATAAAAAATTAAATTACTAATTTTAAAAACAGTATAATTTAAAAAAAAATTCACTAATTTGATTTTAAAGTAATAATTTTTTTTAATTAAACAAAAAAAAATTTTTAATATTGTTTTTTTAACTAATATAAACCAATTAATAAAAACAACAATAACAAAAAAAGAGTTTTTAAAATAAATAATAATATATTATCATAAATTAACAAATTTTAACTTAATTAAAGTAATAACACCAAAAACATTTTTAATATTATCAATAAATATATTATAAAATATATTATAAAAAATAATAAAAATAAAAAACTTTGTAATTTTAAACATAATAAAAAAAAATTTTAATAAAAAATTTAATAATAGTAATCAAAGAAATTTTAAAAGCAAGATTTATATAAAACAATTTAATATTGTTTTTTAAAACTGATTTAAGTTTAATAAAACCAAATAGCAAATTAAACAAAAACTTAATAAAAACTAATTGGTTAAAAATACATTTAAAAATATATTTTGTTTTGTTTTTAAGACTGGTAATAATTTACCAAAAAATATTATATTTAATAATATAACTAATAATTAATCTTAATTTATTTTGAAAGATATACTATTATTATTATTTTTTATATTAAAAAAAAAGTTAATTGTTATTAAAAATATTTTATTTAAAATTCTATTTAAAATCACAAAGAAATTTGTTATAACAATAACAAATATGAATAATTACTGTTATTTTTTGGATTTTTTGCTTATTTGTAAAAAAAATAAAAATAGTAATAATAATAATAAAAACCAAAAAAATCAACTTGTTAATTGGCTTATTATTAAAAACAATACTAAAATTTATCTTAATGTATTTTTTGAAAAAAACTTTAACTGAAAAAACTACTAACTTAAAATAAGAAAAATATTTTAAAAATTATTAAAAATAACTTTTTACTATTAATATATTTATAGGAATAAAATATTTATTTTATTATTATTATTTTTTTTATTTTATTTTAATAAGTGAGATTCAAATACTGCCTAGTACTATATATTATACAATTAATTTAAACTAAATATGAATTATATATTTTTTACATATAACCAGCTACTTAAGCCAATCAAAACAACATTAAACCCTTATATAAATGGAGAATGGGTTTCTAATACCTGAAAAAAATAAACAAGAATAACAAAAACCAAAACCAATACTAAATGTCTCAGCAATACCTAGTAATTTGACTACATTAGTAGAAAGCATTGAAAACAGCCCAGAAACTGAAACCAAAGCCAAACCATCAATTGGTATTAGTCTATTTTTTTCTATAAAAGCACAATGTTTAGTATAAACCAACCAAACTTTATCTTTAAAAGCAAGACAAAATTTATGTACAAAGTTCACAATCTTCTGAACTGCAATTTCAGAATTTCCAAAGACATAAGTAGTCTCTTGGATCCAAGTTTTGAATACAAATTCCTTGCAAAAAGCCATAAATACTGCCACATTTGTCACACAAGAAAATAATAATTAAGACACAGAGAAAAAAAAGAGAAAAAGACCAGAAAGTACACCTCAAACAGCCACATGGGCATCCAATAATCAATAGCATACAGAATTATCAACTACACAAAAAAAAGCATGGTTCAGAACCTCAATATCACCATAATACAAACACAATACACTGGAATAACATCTGTTATATAAGTGCTTTTAAACAGCAATAGGCAACTAATAATACAAAGTTTTTATAAAATATGTATAGACACTAGCAATAGACATATTAGTAAAGCCAGCAGCCATGTACAAGTTGGAGTGCCACACCAAAAATAAACCATGCCAATCAATGTCTAAAAGCAAATTAACACTCAAAACTTTAGAACCTAAACCAACTTCCCAGCATGCACAATAAACTGCTCAAAAAACTCTATAAACAAAATGTTTAGAACTGCCAAAAATAATACTATTTTCAGCTATAATAAAACATTTGTCTACCTGAGAAGGATAGTACCAATAAAAAAAAGAAACAGTGTTAGCCAATGTATTAGCACATTTATTATCTAACACTCTCAAATGACTTTTTATCTTATGTTAGCTAACATTCAAATTTTTTTTCTTAATGACATTCACAATATGCTGATGCTTAACCCAACACTGATTTTAAAAATCTGGACACACCAGATTTAATTCCAACTTACATGTATCTAAGGCAGTCTAATTGTCTGTAAACAGGCAAACTGAGCTTAGAAAGGGAACACATTCAAGAGCCAAAGCAATTGTCTATATCTCTGCCAAAGTTAATAACATTAGATCAAATACTCTGACTCTTAAACCCAAGCCAATATCTTCAAAAAAAACTGTTGTATCTGCTCTTATGTTAGTGCTTTTCAAGTTCTTTAGAGATCTATCTGTATAGACAGAAAGGCTGTCAGCTGTGACATTTAACAAATAATTTTGAACAAGCCCAAACTCATGAGATTCTAAAACATTCAATGATTCAAAAACATTTGAAAAAAAATAGACAGAAGAAGAAGCTACTCCATTCAGGAAATCAACAGAAAGCATAAACCAGATAGGAACTGGGCCATGCAGGTCTAACCTTTTTTAATGTTTAAAAGTTTTCTAATTAAAAACAGCACCTTTATAATTGCAAAGCTGCTTCACAAAAGCAATGTTATATTGCCAAAATGAAGGAGAAAATCCAAAGAAATTAAACTTGTTAAGCACTTTAGATATGGAAGTATCACTCCAGAAATAGAAATCATTGCTCATTAGACCACCCAGGAACAAATTGTGCTTATAAAAAATGCAAACCACACTAGCCAAGAAGTTATTAGATAGATTGATCCTGATGCAAACTAGAGAACACAAAGGATACACCAGATGCCAATTCAGAGCTTGCAAGTCATGGGACTTGTATGAAAACAAATAACCCAATATCTCTTCAAAGTTGCAAAACACATAACAGAAGCCAACTTGCCCTTGGTCTGAACTTGCTCAAAAGTTTTAAGACCATATAAAGAAAGATAATAGAATATGTCACTAGAAAAATTAAGAGACAAACCAGCTTTTAACTTAAGGCCTTTGCAAATTAAAGCATCTTACTTATTGCATATATTAACTAACATGAAGCTAAATTAAGTCTAATACTCAACAATAGGATAGAGAACTGTTAACACCAAATAAAAAAACTGCTTATTTGAAATGGCCTTCTTTAGAACAAAATTGGAAAAGAACTGGACATTTGAATATGCTTTGGTTAAGCTAGGCTTGAACAATCCCTTAGTAGATAAAAAAATACCCAGGTAATGATAGAACTTTCCCTTTTTGGTAATAAAAATAGACAAACTACTGATTGACAGAAAAGGACTTGTAACTTTGTAATTAATAGGAACAGCTACAGTTTTGTCATTATTAATTGAAATGTCATTAATTTGAAAAAATTCACTAGCAATATTAAGAATATACTGCATAATACTTTGACTGCTGCCAACTCAGATAGTATTGTCAATGAAAGCACCAGCAGTAAAAAAAAAAGACAACTCAGCTTGAGACTTAGCATGACCAGTCTTGGAAATAAAATAAAAATTCAACCTATATCCATACACACTTTCCTGTCTTTTAACTTTACACAAAAGAGGATCATAGAATATGTGCCACAAAAGAGGTGAAAAAATCTTTCTTTGATCCAAGTTATCATGCATCTGATATTCATTTGTCAGACCAAAATTAGTCATAACTCTGTTGACACAATCATCATAAATACTACTAAAAAATTGAATGAACTTGCTACACATTTTTATTCTAACCAGGCTCTTTCTCAAATGCTTCCCTTCAACAAAATCATATGCCTTCCATATATTTTGCAGAACCAACCAAAGTTCATGATTTTTTTTCAAAACATCCTCAATTATTGATCCAACAGCAAAAATAAGAGACTGCATTGTCATACTCTTCAGAACTAAAAAGTTATCTTCATAAAAAGCATCAAATGTACTACATACCAATAAAATCCTATTAGAAAGAATCTTGAAAAGAATCTTGCAAGCTGTTTCAATTAAAGCTATAGGTTAAGTATTCATAAGAACATTTTTCTATTTATATGGTTTGGGAATTATTAAGACCCAAGCCTCTTTCTAAGAATCAGACATCCTTTCACTAGACAAACAGGAGTTTAAAAGCACCAAAAGCATATCCAAAACTAATTTGTTGCAATGTTTTCAAAGTTCATTTGAGATGTCCAAAAAACCAGCAGCCTTGCCATCAATTAGATTGAAAATCATGTCAAAAAATTCATCAAATTCAACTGAACACATTATGCCAGAAAAAGCCTTATCAAAAACATATTCCAAAGATTGATACTGACAGTACCACTCATCAAAGATATTAGAAACTGCTTTATGCTTCTGAGTTTATTCCTTCATAATCACATCTACCTTAATTTTAACCATGTCAGGCTCCAGAATAATCTTATCATCAACAACTAAATAGTCTAACACTATTTTGTAGAAAGGATGCTCCAGCACACTTCTAATAGTATGATCTTTGTTTACCTCAAAACTTTCTATCCTCTTATCAATAGCAGATCTAATATTAGATTCTTCTACTCTTAAAGATTTAGCAAGCTTAAAGACATAATAAGACTTTTTTACACTAAAGAAAACAAAATGTATATGATCTAATTTCACATCAGAATTCACAAGATCCTAAATAACCAAAGTCTTGACATTGTTCAAAAAATTTCAGCATTTCATAAAGAAAGCAAACCTGTCAGTACTTTTCTTATGAGAAGCTTTGACAATTTTCAAAACCAAAAGTTTTAGCTTATGAAACTTAAATGATTCCTTGGTAAAAACACCATCAAAGCCCTTGAATCATCTCTTTTTGAACATTTTATTTGCTAAAAGAGTCATTATCTTGTAAATAACATCCCACATTGCATCCAAATCTGAAAACTCCTCAGAAGTAATAAACACATCAGAAAACATCACAGCATTAGCCACAGTGGCATCCTTAAATTTATTCTATTTTGTATCATCAGCATCCTTAAAATCAAACTTTCAATAATCTTTATTAACTTGCTTGCAAAGAGAATTGAAACGTGCATCCAACAACTCACCCAAACCCAAAAACACAAAAACGACTCAATAATTAGTGTTAAAGTGGTCACTGACCTCCAAAACATTATAACACACTACTGGATTAACCAAATTCAAAAAAACAAACACATAATCAATTGTTTTTTTAACACTTCTTGAATTTTTTTACATAGAATTTTCTACAACCAAACTTCCTAACAAAGAATTAACCAAATCCAAATCAAGGCATTTTTTGAAACTGGCACACTTATAAGAACCATCTTTATTGAAATTGCTGTCCAAAACAATAAAAGAAGATTCATTTACAGTTTTTGCAATTAGAAAGTTGATTTCACAAGCTTAAAAAAAATAAACTACTAAAGAGGCACCAGCATATAGACCCAAAATTGAAACAAAAAGCTTATTTTTAAAAAGCAACTTAACAAAAAGAAGCCAGCCAGGCATCTCAGAAATTTTACACATATGACAAGCCAGAAAAATGTCTATAATAATAGTAACACCAGAACCCAAGTAACTAGAGTCCAAACCAGAAGTAAAAACACAAACACCATCAAATTTATTAGCAATCTATGGACAGATTTTATTTTTTAACTTAGTTTTAGTAATAATTAAAATTAAATTGTCCATATTCTTATGTCAATGAACAATATTTACCTGCTTTACAGGATTGTTTATACCCCGAACATTGCATGTAGCAATTTTTCAAACCAAACTATTCATTGAAATAAAAAGAGAACTAATGAACTCAAACCAGAACACAAATAATCCAACTTTGTCAAAACTAAATTAATTGATACTTCTAAAGCTATTATTTTTAACTTTAAACCACCCACCTTAGTAGTTAGAATCTTGGAACTACAAGAGCTAAAATCAACAATCACATTAAAACCAACAAAAAAAAGAGGGGTAGATAACACTAACACACTATCTAAAGCCATATTTGAATCCAAATTAGGAGCCAAAGAAACAGAAGCAACTGGAGGGAGAGCATAAGAAGATGTAGTCAAAAACACCAATTTAACAAAGCTCAATTTCTTTACAAAAACAGAAACTTGATTAGCCAAAAGCTCTATAGAATGTTCTAAGACTGCCATATGCTCACTTAAGCCAAAAACAAAAGGAGAAGCAGAAACCAAAGAAGAGGACACCATACCCAAAGGTGAACTAACACCAGACAAAAATAATAAAACCATTTAAGATAGAAAGCCACCAGCAATTTGAGTCCAAGTTTTACCACCAAATGAGACAAAACACACAATAAGAGCCTGCTTTTTCTTATATATGTTGGCCAAACAAGCCTAATTCTAAAAAATTATCATATGTCTACCACAACCACCAGAATTTCTATTCTTCAAACAATTAACAGAAACATGGCCAAACTGTTTACATTGGGCACAACAGGCTAAAAAAAACCCAGTCCAATGCAAATTTACATTCTTAAAAACTAGAATAAAACCAATAGCAGTCAATCTGGATGTCTTACTATCAAAACACACTATAACATATCTATTATGCACATATGAATTTGGATTACAACCAATAATACAAGTTTTCTCACCATAAGAAACCAACAAATCAGTTAGGTCATGAGCAGTAATGCCAACTGAAAATGTGTACAACAAGGCCTGATGCTGATCTCTAAATATCCATGTTTGTTTGTTACTAATAGCTTTTGTCATGCAAACAGAATCTTTTCTCATAAAAACAGACCATTTAGCTATGACCAAATCAGCTATGTCAAATAATTCATATTTTATCAAAGCCTTTTGTCATAAACCAATCAATTGTAATCTAATTGAAACAACCTTGCCAAATTTGAAAAAGACTAATTCCACAGCTGATTTGGAAAGATCTACTGGAATCTTCTTAATGATTATTTTCTGATTTAAATAACTATTTACCTTTTTAAGATTATTATTAACCATAATTTTCTCACAGATTGCCAACTCTCTTGTCTTATTCATACTAAATTCAAAAGTAAATAAAGCTCTGATAATTCCTGGGAATTTTGAGAGAGTTGACACTTCTCCAAAACCATCAATTTAATAAAAAATTTTTTTGATTGAAATCAACTTATTACTAATATTTTTTCTAGACACAGCAGCTAAATCCATGTCTAATGTAAACAATTTAACTGGTTCGAAGCTTTGCCTTTTCATGACATGTGATTTGACAGACAGCAGTTGATTGGAGCCATTAAACTTAGAAGAAAGAAGTCCTAGAAAATTACTATTGTTGCTCATATTACTGAACAAAGATGCTTTTGATAGATGGCTTAATACATAAGTCCATGTCTAAGTTTTTGTGGAGTAGTCTCATCCATATTTTTATTACTGACAAAATTGTCTGAATCTGTGTAACTTGTTTCTTCTACAATCATGTTTTTCATATTCTTTAAATCAAAAAAACCATTAATATTACTCTCAATGCTGCCAACTTCACTTTTTGAAGACACCACAAGTTTGTTATCAGTGCTATCAATATTTACTAAGCTTAACAGTCCAGCAGATAAGTCAACAATGCCATTAGCAACAGATTTTTTAGGCTTCTTATAAGATGCTTTACAGGAGTAAATATTGTCTATACATTTCTTTTTAACACTTAATTGGGTCCTCAAACCAGTCAAACCAGAACCAGATATATCAGCAACCATGTTTGCTGGTTCTATTACAACAAAATTAAGTGTGTTTGAAGAAATAATTGATAAAACAAAGGAAAAAAAAGAGGAAAAAAAAAGCTAAAACTTCAAAATTCTTTTATTTGCTCTTATTATGTTCAGAAGATCGGCAAAAAAAAGCTTTTTTTCATTTTATTATTAAAATTTTATAATAGTATTATTTTTAATAATAAATTTTATATTATAAATATATAAAAATTACAAAATTTAGTTAATAAAAAAAATTAAATATAAACATAAAAATTAAATAAACTAATAATAATTATAAGAAATTAATTAATAATTTTATATTTTTTGTTTTTTTAATTTATTTATTTTTAATTATTTTTATATATAATTTTAATTTTTTATTATTATATTTTTAAAAAGCTTAATAATAATTATAAATGAATTTTTGTAATAATAAAACATATTAAAGTTAATTTTTGTAATTTATTTGTATAATTTATAATTATTTTATTATTTTTATTATTTAAATATTATTAATACTGTATTGTTTCAGTATAGTATTCTAATTTTCATATGTTTTTTGGTTATATTAGCAGACTTTTAGCAGCTCTTTACACATATTTAATAAAAGTGGTTCATAAAAAATTGTCAACTACAGTCAAGAAAAAGTTTTATAATATAAAGTATTTAGGTATATTGTGTTTGTTTTGTAATAATATTAAACTATCTGATTATGTTTTCATCTATCTAAAAAATGCTTTAACATGCTGTTACCAGTAGAATTTTAGCTATTAATTAGCATGAAATTACCCTTATAATTCTTATTATTAACTAGCATATATTATTATTATTTTAATTATTACTTATTATTTAATCAAATTATCAAATATCATTACTCAATCAATAATCCGATTTGTACTCTAGAAATTAAGATAATCAAATTACACAATACTCTGAACCATTTAACATAGTCAAAATTCGCTGAAATTAATAAAAATTTACCGAAATAATCAATAAGTTCAGTGAAATAATTTGTAGTTCACCAAAATATACCTTTAGTTTACCCAAATTGTAGCAAAGAGAAAAGTGCAAGTTCAAAGACTAGTACTACAACAAATTGTATAAAAAAAGAGCTCCTTTCTTCAAGAAAATGTATCTTCTCATAGTATCTTATCATAGCATTCTACTTTAGATATCTTAATTAAAACAAATCACCTTTTACACATTCAAATAAAAATTAAATATTCAAAAACCAAATCTTTAAATTATTACACTTGAAATTCTCTCAACACAACTAACATTTTGAAATTGATTAGCTACCAATTTCAATAAACTGTTAGTGACTCCAGACCTGAATAGAAAACGTTTCCCTTAACACAATTCTATTTTTTTTACATTTCTTTTATTTTCTTTCACTTTTCTCATCATAATTATTAGAGTAGCTTACAGACAAGATTCCTGTAGAAGAGTTGACTTTCACAGCAAAGTAACTATACATTTTTAGTAAGCTTCCAGATAAGCAATTCCTGGAAAAGAGTTGATGTTTACTACAATATAACTACACAAAATAACTAGCACAGAATTGGCCATTCTATTTATAAGCCTAGCAGTTCAAATTATAGGAGATAATTTGAAGATAAATTCAGTTACTGGAGGTCTAACTACTTCTTGAGAACATAAATTCACAGCAAATTAACAGTAACAACATTCAAGAAAAGAGACCAAAAACCTTCAGTAACATTTGGTGCTCTTCTACAGAAATAACACAGTAATAACAACTTCAAAGTGATGACCATACCAGACACAACAACTTTAGAGTATTATCAGTCAATTTACATCCACTGCAAACAAAGATTTAACATCCCAGACAGAATTGAAGTTGTCAAAAAATCAGTATACCAATACATTGAAAACTGCATCAACAATTATTTTTTTGGAAACTACAACATTTCAGAAGTTAGAAGCAATCTCTACAACAATTTAGTGCATTATTCACAATTGGAAACAGAAAACCTGAACAGTCAAACTCTTGCAACCTACTTTCAAGAACTTAATTTTAACATTATTGAGTATTGTAAAGAAAAATACCCAGTCCAGTCCAAATACTCTCTCGACTTTAAATCAGAAACAGAAACAAGCAATAAAGACAAACAAAAACAATACTCAAGAACCACCTTAAATACTCCAATACTACCAAAGACAACTGTCAAATACTTGCAAACACTTGAACAAGGAACTAGTGTCAAATTACCACTTTTTATTACACCATTTTCAATTTCACTTGTTCGACCACAAACACCAAATTTACTACTTAACCATTTTTTCAGATCTGAAGATTTTCAGTCACCTAAAAATCCTACTTAACAGCAGGAACCCATATCAACAAACACCAATATTATTGATTATTTACAAGAAAACAAAAATAATCATTCAGAAAACTTGGAAAGTGAAAAAACTGAATCAGAGCAAGAAAAAACCACAGAAAATGAAGAAGAAATGACAACTGCTTACATTGAAAAGATCCTTGAATTCACTAGTAAAGACAATGATACCAGTCCACAAGAATAGCTTGACAAAATTCAGAAAGCAAAAGATGCAAATAGTTGGAATACAGCAAGAATGTTCAAAGCAATCCCATACTTTCTCCAAAGAACTACAGAAAAATGATTTGAAAATTTAGAAGAACCATTTGAAAACTGGCAAGCATTCAAAGATGTTATTACTTATAGAAATAAAGGAAATATATTAGTCTAAATTTTTAGCCAATCAGAAGTAGACATAGTAAATATGAAATTCCAGGATTCCTCTCAGGAATTGCAGGATTCCAGGAATTTCAGGATTCCCTGATGAGGAATTACAGGATTCCAGAATTCCAGGATTCCTCTTAAAGGAATTACAGGATTCCAGGAATTCCAGGATTCCTGTCATGAAGAATTGAGGAATTGAGAAATCTCAATTATGTATATATAGCAGTAGCGTTAGAAACAGAAAAGACAGAATTGATATCACAGAATCCTTAGCTTAGAAACGCAATCATCAAATAAATAATTATTTCATATCTCAATCCACTCTTCACTATCAACTCTTTATGTTGATAGTAATTGATACTTAATCACACTAGAACAATAGCTCTTGATCACGGCTATTGACGGGATACTAATCTGCAAATCACCTTGGCTTATTTTTTTTCTTTCTTTATTTTCTTTTATTTCTTTTTTTTTATTTTATTTTTGATTTGTTGTTGTATACTAATTGATTCAAGATTAAGCACTGAGTTATTGACGTCAAGAATAGCCTGGTAAAAGACCCAGAAATAAGGGTAGGATTTTATATATTATCAGATAGCTTACCAGAAGGGCACAACTGCTAGGCTAAATCTGGCCACCATGCTGAGAAAGAAATTGGGAAAACTCTTGGAAAATACATCTACTATTGACACTATTGAATCTCTGTTCATTATACAAAAGACTCAACCAAAATCTTCAGATCCATAAAAACCTTCAGATACAACACTTACAGAACTGCATCAACGGAAGTAGCTTTTGAGCACCAAGTTACGGGTTTGTTATTTAATTCCACAGCAGAAATAATTCACCTGTAACATTTGGTGCTCTTTGTGAGGTATAATCCTACAGAGAACCAGCACTGACAACACTAAACCAAAAGTGGCAGAATCAGAAAATATAGGAGCAAACCATTTAGAATTCGCAAAATCCTTATTTCAACACTATTGTCAATACTTGGAATTAAACCACAATCATATATCTGCCGAATCAGTCTTCAATTTCTACGTCAACGAAAAGATTTCTTCTTTATTAGAAACACCAATGAATACTGAATCAGCAAGAGAAACTTTCTATAGGGAATTAATTCAAAATACCAACCTGCCAACAAATCATAATTTCACATCCATTATCACTGAAATCAACAAAGAAATTGAACACCACACTCAACAAAGATATCCAATTACATATGCTAGTAAAGGCAAGAGAAAATTACAAACACCAGCAGTAACACCCAGAAAATTACAGCCACCTGCTTAGAAGAAAAACAGAGTTGAATCCCCAAGCAACCCATCTTACCACTATATACCTGGAAGTGCCATCAACATATCATCAACCGATGCGTTCTCATCAACTACAACATCAGTATTTGGACAATTCTCATTTCAAAGTAGACAAAAGAAAACAGAATTACTAGAACCATATGGTGAATACTTTGAGGAATTTAATTCGCGATCATCAACTTTATCAGGGCTTTGATCACCACTGCCTCCACCAAATTTTGGAATCTCTGATCCGTGGAAAGCAGTGGAATCAGAAAAAGAGGAAAAAGAATCAGAAGATTAAGAATTCACTTACCAGCATCTGATCACTGAAAACCTGGAAGTTGAAACCCCAAACATTCAAACTCAGCAACAGTTAGAAAATCCAAAAATCAAAACCCCGAATATTCGAATGTCGCCAAATCAAAGAAATCAAAACCCCGAATTAATTAATCAGCAAAACTTACCTCCAGTAATCGTCATCGATCAACTGCCAATTAATCCAGTAGCCAAACCCATACAACAGCCACTACAACTACCACCCAACACCCAGTACAACAACAACTGCTTCAACAGCCACCACAACCACCTAACTTAGATCCAATGACCTATGCACCAATTGCAAAACTCGACAACTTTACTGGCAAAGAGGATGACACTCAAGTATGGCTGAACAATATAGAAAAAGCCATCGCAGCCAATGGATGGAATGACGCCCAAGCAATGCAAGCCATTCCCTACTTTCTCAAGGATACTGCCAATTCATGATACCAGAGCTTGATTAATAAACCACAAGATTTTAATGCCTTCAAAGCGGAATTCCTAAGATACTTCAGCAACAATAACAGCATTAATCGCCTAGTCAATGCCTTCACTACCATGAAACAAGAAGAAACTGAAGCAGTCACCACTTACTTGGGACGCTTCCATTGAAACCTATGCCAAATTCAAGCAATTGATGCCAACTATTTCACAGCACCACAGATACTCAATCAGTTTATCTGTGGCCTGCACAGCAGCATCTTGCAATATGTATGTCCATTGCATCCAGGTACCCTTCAAGATGCAGTTACATGCGCCAGAGATTTTGAATCCGCCAAGTCAGAGGCTAACCATGCCCAAGTCATTAATCTAGTAATGAATGGATTATCTGAATTGGATTCCAAATTGGAGAAGTTTAGTGAATCAATTAATAAGAGATTGGAAGGATACTTAGCTGACAATCATGCCCTTTATCAGCCTCCACAATGATACAATAATCAAGGAAACTCTAATCATGCCCAAAATCAACCTCATCCATCTTCATCAACCAATCAACAGTGGCAACAGAAAATGTGTATCTGCCACTATTGTGGTAAGTAAGGACATATCCAAATGGACTGTCGCCAGCACCTAAATAACCAACGATCGGGAAATCAATATTGAAACTCCAATTGCCGGTTCTAAACTCCGAATCAGTATCCAAATCAAAACCCACCCGCTTACCTACCAGTGATGCAGTCATCAGTCTATCAGTCTCCAGTATATTAACCTCTGATTTATCAACTGCAGCCACAAGTAATATATCAACCGCAGCCACAAATAATTTATCAACCCCAACAGATCCAAACACCGCCCCAAAACTTACCATCCAACGGAACCCAAAGACCGAGAATGACTCAACAGAGCTGGAGATCGGCGATAATAGTCCATCAACTGATCCTCAGTTCTTCACAGCAACCATCTGGATTATGCCAGCGGAATTCGGGTACTGGTCAACCCCAGAATCCGAATTCTCAGAACTATTTAAGTCTTCTGGTCACTCCAGAAGACACTTCAACCAATAACTCAGTACTTACTCAAAAACAACCACTTACCAGTAATATCCCATCTGCTACCATCACCGAAGACGAGTCATTAGCCACTATTTTCCCATTCGAATTTGAGGAAACAGCTGCAACACCATTATTTAGTGGAGCCGCTCTTGAAGCCAAACCAATCACCACGATGTACACTAATGCCAAAGTTGAAGGACAATCCATCAAATTGATCTTGAACAGTAGTTCCACAGACAGCATAATCACAAAACAACTCATGGATCAATTAGGTTGCCAAGTTGATCGGGCTGCCAGTGCCAGAATCATCACAGCTGATGGCACGACCAAAACTCCAATTGGCAAAATTGACAACTTTCTTTTTGAAGTCAATGGCATCATGACTCCCATTAAAGTTCTAGTAATGGAAGCCACTTAATACCAAGCTCTCGTTGGTAATAACTGGCTATCCAAAGTCAACGCAACATTAGACTGGAACACCCAGGAACTCCAGCTAACATATCAGAGCCAACACATACATGTCCCAGCCACATGTGGCCACTTCAAAACTCCTCTAAGAAAGAAACTATTGATCAAACTGGAGGAGGAGAAAGAAAAGCCTACCTGGGAAGCCTACCAAGTGTTGTGGGTGGACGAAGACACAACAAACTACTGCCAATACTCTTCTGGGATGACAACAACAAGAGAAAAGGGAAACAAAAAGAAAAACTTACCTGGGAAACTGATAACCTAACATGAACCAACAACAATGAAAGTGAACCGACTTCAAGCTGGGAATAGGAAGAGAACAAAGAAAATAAAGGAAAAGGGAAAGAAGAAGAGACCACCCAAACTACCACCGCTTATACCACCTATACTATACCACAACAATCAACTTATCATCAATCTAAGCTTATATGTGTCAATTGTGGCAAAAAATTGTCATCGATGGGCGCATGCTATGGGGATGATGAGGAATATTCAATGGCAACTAGGTTCTATTGCCGTTCATGCGTCCTTGAACACTTTGGAAGATCAAAACAAGTAGGGAAATGTGACAATCAGCCGTGCTTAGCTTGTGGAGAGACTTTATTGGATGAAAGAATGTGGCATGACATTCCTGGATGTGGAGGAACGTGCGACGTAGAGTGTCAATACACAATTCTGATCAGCGACTGGATTAAAAAAGGGACACCAATCAAAGCCGCTTGGCAAAGAGCAGTGTGACAATTAGACAGTTGTCCACATGATGACGACAAAATTTGGAGAATGACAACTGCCAAAATTGAAGGCATGTTGCCAGAAGAAATCTGGACAATTAAAAACAACCCACCAGAACCCATCGAGCTTGACTGGAACACAGAGCCAGTCATAAATTTTCTGGAACCAGAAGAGTTTCATGAACACTACCAAAACTTGGCACCTACTAGAGAAGAGCAAGAACAACGGCTAGCACAGTTAAATACAAAACTGTGTCACCATTGTTTAATTCCCAGTGACTTTGAATATTGTGACAATTGTGATCTTCTTTATAATCCACTACCACACATGATCTATTCAATCCCTGAAGAAGAAGAACCAATCAGCAGCTGTGCATTAGAATCAGAATCACTGATCAATTGTGATCCAGACTCTGACGATGATGACAAAAACACCAGTTCCAGCTCCATTCAAAATGGCAATGATGATGAAAATGATTCAGACTCAGATTCAAAACCCAATGTAAACTATGAACAATACATTGCATTACCAGATTTCTCCAAGGAACAAGAGTTGAAATGGTATAGTGACAATAGAGAAAATATTATGCCAGAACATGCACATGATACAGATGCAGGGTTTGATTTGAGATATCCAGGAAAAGATGCCATCAAATTGAAACCGCATTCACACACCTGTATTGATCTGAAAATAGCACTAGAGATTCCAGCAACAACAATGGTTCAATTAGCATCTAGGAGTAGTTTAGTGAAAAGAGGGATCAATATAAGAGAAGGAATAATTGATGCGGGATATGTGAGAAATATCATCACCATGCTACAAAATGACTCAGAAAAGGCCTATATAATAGAGTCCAATGAAAAGATAGCACAGGCAATATTCCTGCCTCTGATTAGAATAGCTCAGTTAGTGTCAGTGGGAAAGAGGGAGAAATTAGGAATAACAGCAAGAGGAATACAAGGATTTGGATCAACAGGTAGAATAGATACACCAGTTAATATGGCAGAGGAAGAAATTGTTGGCCAAGGAGAAATTATCTCAACTGGTCAAGCTATTTCCATTCCATCATATAGCCAGTACATGTTAACAATAGAAAAGAAGGAAAAGGAGCAAGAACAGATTTTTGAAGCTGAAGCAACCCTTTGTGAATCAGGAGAGATTGGATTGATCAATCTCCACATACCAGCCAAAAGCTATAGCAGCATAAAAATTCCTATTTACAACAATACTGGCAATGTCATCAACATACCAGAAAGAACCACCATCAGATATTTAACCACAGAAATAGAAGACTAACCACCAAACCCCATTCCAGACTTTTCACAACTTTGTGGATATGTTGACATCACATCACAAACAATCTATGGACAAGATGAATGTTATTTGCTCCAATCAGAACAATTGGAACAAATGAACATGGGGAACTTAGATTCACTCCAACGTATGCAGCTTAAGATGTTACTCAACAATTTCAATGACATCTTTGCCAACAAAAATGAGTTTGGCCAAACTAACATCATCCAACATCAGATCAAGACTGGAGATGCAATGCCAATCAAACAAAGAGCATACAGAGTGCCGCCAGCCAGCCACGAGATTATTTGTCAAGAGATAAACAGAATGCTTGACAACAGGCTAATTCAACTATCAATAAGTCCATGGTTGTCACCAGTGGTACTCATCTGTAAGAAAAATGGAAAAATCCGGTTTTGTGTAGACTACAAGAAACTCAATGGTGTAACTCATGGAGACAGTTATCTAACTCCATGGATACAGGAATTATTTGATGCTTTCGGTGGGAACAAATGGTTCTCCACATTAGATTTGAACAGTGGTTACTGGCAAGTAGCCATGAATTCAGTTGACAAAGAGAAGACAGCATTTACTACTAGAGAAGGGAATTTCGAATTTGAAGTAATGCCATTCAGCTTAACCAATGTCCCAGCAACTTTCCAATGGCTAATAGAAATTGTTTATACAGGCTTATTGTGGAAATCAGTAGTTGTATACTTGGATGACACCAATGTATTCTCAAAGATGTTCGATAATTATCTGCATTATTTTCAACAAGTGTTCGAAAGACTAAGAAGAACAGAACTAAAGTTAAATGCGACAAAGTGCTTCTTTGGCAAGACAGAACTCAAATTCTTGGGACACATAGTCAGTAAAAATGGCATCAAAACAGATCCAGAGAAAATAGAGATAGTAAAGAACTTTCTAGTGCCGACCAATATAACAGAACTGAAATCATTCTTGGAATTTGCCAGCTACTATTGTCGTTTTATCAAAAACTTTTTCAAGATAGTGCAGCCACTCAATCAATTGTAAAACAAAAATGCGAAATATGAATGGACAGAAAGTCAACAAGAAGCTTTTAATATTTTGAGAAAAAAGCTCATCCAAGCTCCAGTACTGATCTATTCAGATTACAGCAAACCATTCATCATCACCACTGATGCATCCAGCCAAGCATTGGGAGCAGTATTATCTCAGAGAGGACCAGACAGCAGAGAACATTCAGTAGCATATGCCAGCAGAGGTTTAACACCAGCTGAAAAGAACTATGGAACACCAGAACAAGAACACTTAGCAATATACTGGGCCATTATGAAATGGAAAGAATACTTGAGCCAGAAATTCGAAGTATACACAGATCACAAAAGATTAACATCACTCCAAAAACAAGAATTTGGAGATAGAAGACAGTCAAGATGAAAAATAGCACTTGCACCATACAATTATAATATACATTACAAAAAGAAAAAAGACAATAGAAATGCTGACAGTTTGTTGTAAATGAGACAAATCTAAGAACATTTCAACCCAAAAATATAACAAAACCAGAACAATACCAACGAAAAATATAACAAAAAATGAACATACAAAAATACCAACAATTACAACATTATATAAACACTCAACAGTTCAAGGAGAATTTATCTCAAACAGAACGAAAGAGTATCAAACAACAATCAAAATATTTTATCACTCACCAAAATATACTTTATCGGAAAAATAAAAGGAATTCAAATCAACCAACCAGAGTAATTACAGAGCCAGAAAAAGGGATCATATTATTCAAGATGCACTCAAATCCAACAGCAGGACATTTTCACAAAGAAGCAACCATGGAAAGAACCAGAAAGAGATACTATTGGTCATTAATATACCCAGACATCATTCAATATGTGCAAAATTGTGATGCATGTTAGCGAAGAAGAGGAACAAGACCCAGTGAACTATTAAGACCAATCAAAGTGGGACAACTATTTGACCACATTGGAATTGATTTAGTTGGACTATTAACAATCACCAGCAGAGGAAACAAATACATAGCAGTAGCTATGGACTATCTCACTAAATGGCCAGAGGTGAAAGCAATTCAAAGAGCGGATGCAGAATCCGTTGTCGAATTCATTCATCAAGATTTGATTTGTCGACATAGATGTCCAAAAGAATTATCAGACCAAGGAACTCATTTTGTGAACAAAACATTAATAGAATTAAGCCAAAGATTCGGAATCAAGAGACCATTATTATTACCATACCATCCATAAACCAACAGATTAGTAGAAAGATTCAACAGAATATTATGTGAAGCAATAACTAAACTCAGTCAAGAAAACCAGAACGATTGGGATTTGTTGATACCATCAGTACTATTTGCTTATCGGACAATGAAGCAAGATACTACACAAGCAACACCATTTGAATTAGTATATGATAGAACAGCAACACTACTTATAAAAATGGAAGTCAGCACATACCCAACTGAACCAATAACAGAAGAGAATTTTAAAAATATATTGTTGAGAGAACATATGACTTAATAGAAACATTGGAAAACAAACAAAGAAGAGCAGCTGATAATATCCAAAAGTCACAAGAAACACAGAAAAAAAGACATAATAGTCAACTACCAGACAAACCAGTTGAATTCAAGATCAGAGACAAAGTATTACTACATTGTACCAAAGTGGAAAAACAATGGAGTGGAAAATTTGACCCCAAATAGGACAGACCATTTCACATAGAAGAAATTCTAGGAAATGGAGCTTACAAATTAAGATTGAATAACAAAATTTTAACCAAAGCAGCACATGGAGATCGACTGAAACTATATCACAAGATTACACTACCATCTATCAGTAATATTCCACAATTAGGAATACAGAGAATACTAGTTCAACCGGATGAGATTCCACGAGATCTGGAACCAATCATTATTATTGACAACAACACATTAAATTGATCCATCAAAAGAATATATAAAGACATGGTAGACACAACAGGAAATGTCAGAAAAATGGAAATTACAGACAACATTCACTCACTAGCACAACAACTTTTTCAATTAATCCAACACCAGGAAATGGAGATTACAATCAATCAACAAACTATTTGATATCAAGATACTAGAAAAATATTTCAATTCAGAACACAGAAGAAAACTGAAAATTCTGTGGACAAAATCATGGCGAAAGTAAAATTAGCAATAAAAGAGTTGATAAAAGAGTCACTATATCAAGAGTTGACTAATGAAACTTGGAATTGGTGGATACAACAATTTCCACGAAACTATTGTTATTTTTACTTGGGACAACACATAAATATCCAGAATCTATATACGGATAAGACAAAGCAATTATTTGACAAAAGAATACTACTACAATTAGAACATTTTGTGGGAAAAAACAACTTATCTACACAAGCCCGAGCCATCTACCGAATACACACAGCATTTCAGGATAGACCAGAGATATTGCTCAACAAAGCAATGGATATGGTTACCAGTAATCAATTGAGAAAAATCACCAATGCTCAATTTGAAAAATTACAGACCCAAATAACACAAGTAATTCTCGAAAACGAAATCCAGAAAATACTTTAAGAAAAGGAATTACATGAGTTGGATTTTGATGAAGCTCAATATTAAAAAGAAGGGAATAATATTACTCATAGAAATAAAAGAAATATATTAGTCTAAATTTTTAGCCAATTAAAAGCAGACATAGTAAATGTGGAATTCCAGGATTCCTCTCAGGAATTACAGGATTCCAGGAATTTCAGGATTCTCCGATGAGAAATTACAAGATTCCAGAATTTCAGGATTCTTCTCAAAAAAATTACAGGATTCCAGGAATTCTAAGATTCCTGTTATGAAGAATTGAGGAATTGAGGAATCTCAATTATGTATATATAGCAGTAGCGTTAGAAACAGAAAAGACAAAATCGATACCACAGAATCCTTAGCCTAGAAATGCAATCATCAAATAAATAATTATTTCATATCTCAATCCACTCTCCACTATCAACTCTTCATGTTGATAGTAATTGATACTTAACCATGCTGGAACAATAGCTCTTGATCACAGCTATTGATGAGATACTAATCTGCAAATCGCCTTGGCTTATTTCTTTTCTTTCTTTATTTTCTTTTATTTTTTTTTCTTTATTTTATTTTTGATTTGTTGTTGTATACTAATTGATTCAAGATTAAGTGCTGAGTTATTAATGTCAAGGATAGCCTGGTAAAAGACCCAGAAATAAGGGTAGGATTTTATATATTATCAGATAGCTTACCAGAAGGGCACAACTGCCAGACTAAATCCGGCCACCATGCTGAGAAAGAAATTGGGAAAACTCTTGGAAAATACATCTACTATCAACACTATTGAATCTCTGTCTATTATACAAAGGACTCAACCAAAACCTTCAGATCCATAAAAATCTTCAGATACAACACTTACAGAACCACATCAATGAAAGTAGCTTTTAAGCACCAAGTTACAGGTTTGTTATTTAATTCCACAGCAGAAATAATTCACCTGTAACAATGCATTCTTACAACAATTCACTAACAACAATACCTTTATTACTCTCCACAATTGCTTTTGCAATATCAAACAAGAAACATCTAAAACTGTTATGACCTATCTTGGGAGATTCAACAAACTTCTTTGACGAATCTGACAATTGGAAACCAATAACTACTACTCTAATGCTCAGATTTTGGATCAGTTTATAGCAAGATTAAAAGACAAATTGATTAAGAAAGTCTGTCCACATGCACCAGCAGACTTAGCAACTGTTATTAGACATGCAAAGAACTATGAAATGGCAATGGAAGAAGCAAACCACACCAAACTTGTCAACCTAGCTATTGGAGAAACCAGCTCAACAGCTGAAGAGAAAATAGACCAACTTACAAAGAAAGTTGAAAACTACTTTACAAATTAACAACAACAACAGCAGCAATTACAAAGATATCAACCACCACAATGATGCAACCAAAACAACTTTGGATCACCATCCAACAACCAACCTCAAAATTGTCATTACTGTGAAATCTCAGAACACTAGAAACAAGATTGCAGGAAACTACAAAGAGACCAACAAAACAGGAGTAATCAATGTTACTCTTCATCACAACAATCTTATTACCAATCTCCATTACCAACTTATTATTTACCAAAACCACAAAATCAAAACAATTACTATTAACCAGCTCCACAACCAATGCAGCAACAATATCAACAATCTTTGCCAAATCAGCAATATCAGACACCACCCACTCAACAATATCAAATACCAGCCAGAAGATTGGTTCAACAGAACCAATTTACACCCCAAAATTAATTTCAGAATAACAACAACAGAATCAACTCAAACAACCAGTTGGTTCCTCGAAATTCTGGCTAGCAAAGACCCAATTATTATTACATTCAACCCAGTTATCTTACAATGCCTGAAGGATCAGATTTTCAACAATCTGCACTTTTTGAAAGTGAAGTTACAGCACCAAGATCAAACCCTTCCAACAACACCATCTTACCAGCCCAAATTGCCCAAAATGCCAACTTTTCTGATATCTTTCCATTCGAATTTGAAGCCAATGAATCACCATTTTTGCTTAGCAATGCAGCAGTCAATGAACAAAAAGCAATTACAGCAATATATGCTGAAGCTGAAGTTGAAGGAAAACCAATCCAGTTAATCTTAAACAGTGAATTAGCTGGAAGTATTATCACTTACCAGTTAATGCAACAGCTTCAAAGAACTGTTGACAAACCAGCCCAAACTGTAATTGTTATAGCAGATGGTATGAAAAAGACACCAGTAGAAAAAATTGACAATTTCTCATTCACTATTGATAGAATTACCATTCCAGTCAAAGTTCTCGTCATGAATGCACCTCAATATTAAGCTTTGATCAGAAATGATTGGCTTCTTAAGGCCAATACAAACTTAGACTGGGAAACCCAGAAATTAAAGATTTCATACCAAGGACAATACACTAGAGTACCTGCTATCTGTGGTACTTTTAATAAGTAAACTGAAAAAGCCTCAGTATTCGAATTTGAAGAGGAGAAAGAACTACCAGTTATTGAAACTTTTATGGCTCTTGAATTACCATTCAATTGGGCTGAAGAAACAGAACAAGAAATCTTTGAGGAAATCAGAGAATAGAATGTAGTTAGATATTCTACACCAGAACCATAGAAACAACCACTCTACATTCCACTCAAATGCAAAGATTGCAACAAAAAACTTTCATTAATGGGAGCATGTATTTTTCCAGAAGAGGAATATGAAACTTGCACTTGTTATTTTTGCAAAGCATGTCACAGAAAACGATTTGGATATTCCAAAAGGAGTGAAAAATGGGACAACACTTCTTGCCTCACATGTGGAGATATGCTACCAGAAAAATGCAACTGGATTAATGTTGTAATAAAAGGAGAGGTATGTAATCAAACCTGTTAATATGCTCTATCAATTTCGAAAAAAGTCAGAAAAGGAACACCATTTGATGCAGTATACAATAATGTTTTCAATAAATTTTACCACTACTCTTATAATGCTGAAATAATTTTTGACTTAGCAATAGCATTAATTAATGGAGCCATCCAAGAAGATGTTTGCCAAATGAAAGAAGCTGAATACATTGAATATATCATGAAATTAGCTAAATTTGATTATGAAGATAAAGTGGAAACATATCACCAAATTGTAAGCCACACTTATCCAACCCAAGAAGCTTAAATTCAATAATTAAAGTAAATAAATATTCAATTGTGTAAAGAATGCATCATGCTATGTAATGATAAATGGTGTTCAAAATGCTATGTCCTTAGCATTCCTCTGTCCAGTGAAAATGACCAAGAAGAAATCGAATTTGGGAAACCAAAAACACAGAAAAAAATCACAACAACACTAATCTATCTTACTGAAAACCAGTCTGCTATACAACTCAAATACTTTAATAACAATGGACAAAAAATAAAACCAGAAAAAGCCCACGAAATTGATACAGGATATGACCTCAAATATTTTGACAAAGACACTTTGGTTCTTTAGCCAAAATCCTTAACCAAAAACAACCTCAGAATTGCTCTTGAAATACCACCAGAAGCAATAGTACAAATTGTTTCTTAATTATTATTGGCAAGCAAAGGAATCAATGTTAGAGGAGGAGTCATAGATACAGAATATACTGAAAACATTACTATCATGTTATAGAATAAAACAGACAAACCATTCAGAATTGAACATGCTGAAAAGATTGCCCAAGCAATTTATCTACCCTTAATCAACATTTTGGGTTTACAATCAATTAAGAACAGAGAACAATTGGGAAAAAGTGAAAGAAGAACTCAAGGTTTTGGTTCAATTGGACAATTTACAGTATCAGTAAACATAGCTCTCAACACACAGAATAAATTTCACCAGATTCTCCAACTTTCCCAACCAATTACTATTTCATCTTTTGGAGAACATCACGAAATTTACACTTGCTCAAAACCCACCACTACTCAACAAATCTTTGAATCCAATGAACAAATCTGTTTAAAGCATGAAATCTCAATCCCAAACATTTATATTCCCAAAGGAATAAAAAAATTTTGAGTTATATTCTACAACCCCAATAATTACCCTATTGTCTTATTAAATAAATTAGAAATTGGAATCATACACAGCAATATTTTCCAAGATAAAAACCCTTAAATTGTTTCTAATTTCATCAAAATTATAAGACATACTCTACTTCCAAATCCAAACATCACTCTTATTACTGAAAACTATCATCTGTTAAAAGAAAAACTCTCTCAAATCAATATGAATCTCTTAGAACCCCAACAACAAAGACAATTGAAACAACTGATAACTGAATTTGCAGATATATTTGCAAAAGACAACAATAACCTTGGGAAAACTGATATTGTTCAACATCAAATTCACACAGAAAATGCTTCACCAAAATAACAACAAGTCTATCAAGTTCTACCTACTAGCCACCAATTTATCAGAGAAGAAGTCCAAAAAATGCTCAATAATGGATTGATTCAACCATCAAGAAGTTCATAGGCCTCACCAGTAGTTCTTGTCAAAAAGAAAAACAAAAAAATCAGATTTTGTGTTGACTATTGATAATTAAATAGTGTCACAATTGGAAATGCCTACCCTCTTCCAAGAATTGATAACATATTAGATACTTTAAGAAAAGCCAAGTTCTTTTCAACCTTAGACTTAGAAAGTAGATACTGGCAAGTTGAAATAGACCCAAAAAATTGATCCAAAACAGCATTTACCACTTAAAAAAGAAACTATGAGTTCAATATTATGCTTTTTAAACTCTGCAATGCACCAGCAACATTTCAACAACTCATGAATATTGTATATGAAGAACTTTTGTGACAATCAGTAGTTGTCTATCTGGATGATACTGATGTGTATTCTCCAAGCTTTGAAGCCCATCTTATTCATTTGTAAGAAGTTTTTTAATAATTATGGAAAGCAGGATTAAAATTGAACATTGAAAAATGTTACTTTGGAAAAACAAGTTTAATCTTTCTTGAACATATTGTTAGCAAAGATGGAGTCAAACCAAATTCTGGAACAATTAGTGCTATTAAAAACTTTCAAATACCCAGAAATACCACAGAGCTATAAGAATTTGTAGGATTAGCCTCCTATTATCGAAAATTCATAAAAAAATTCTTAAAAATTGCCAAACCACTCAATTATTTCACCAACAAAAACGTGCCATACCAATGGATTGAAGAACAACAGAAAGTCTTTGACATTCTCAAAACAAAATTAACAACAGCCCCAGTTCTTGCTTATCAAGATTTCAACAAATGATTTCAACTAGCCACTAATGCCTTACACATAGCTTTTGGTGCCATCTTATCACAATTAGATAAAAATGGCCAAGAACAAGTTATTGTCTATGCCAGTAGAACACTCAAGCCAACAGAACTCAAATATAGTTCAACCAAATTAGAAGCTGCTGCAGTCATTTGGGCTATTAAATATTTTCAACAATATCTGAAGAATAGAAAAGAATTTAACATTATAACTGACAATATTAGTCTCAAATGGCTTAATAAAAAGAAAACTGAACAAAGTGCCAAACAGTCTTAATGAAATGATTTTTTAGCAGATTACAAATACATTGTACACCACAAACCAGGAAAACTACACACCAATGTTGATAGCCTCTTAAGAATAAAACAAGATTAACACCACCAACAAATCCATTACAACTTACTACTACTAACAAAAACAACAAAACAACAATAAATTCTAGAAATTACAACAATATTAAAAACTATTTGAAGACTCTTACCATGGCAGAAAATTGGTTTCCAAGTAAAAAACATCGATTACAACACCAATCCAAACAATATTTTATATACTACAACAAAATTTATTACAAAAATTGCAGAAATCCAAACCAATTACTTAGATTAGTACAAGAAAATGAAAAAAAAACAATCCTATATAACATGTACACAGATCTTTTTTTAGCACACTTGGGAAGAGATAGAACAATTCAAAAAACTCTTGAACATTATTTTTGGGCTCATATGCAAAAAAACATTTGACAATATGTAGAATCTTGTAATAGTTGTCAAAAAAGAGAAGGAACTCACTCCACAGAACCTTTAAATTCAATTAAAGTTGGACAATCTTTTGACAGAGTTGGAATTAATTTAGTCGGACCATTACTTATCACAACCCAAGGAAATTGTTATATTGCAGTTGCAGTAGATTATCTCACCAAATGGTCTAAAGCTAGAGCCATCCAAAGAGCAGATGCAAAATTAATGGCAAATTTCATCTATGAAGACATTATTTGTAGACATAGATGTCCAATTAAACTCTTATCTAATCAAGGAACACATTTTGTAAACAATTTAATACAAGAAATCTGTAAACAATTTAATGTCAAAAAACCTTTATCATCGCCTTATCACTCCTAAACAAATGAACTTGTAGAATGTTTCAACAGAACATTGTGTGAATCTTTAGCCAAAGTCTCAACAGATTTTGAGCAGGAATAGAATATCTTTATTCCATCAGTGTTACTAGCATACAGAACACTAAAACAAGATACTATAAAACACATATCATTTGATCTTACTTATGGAAAAACAGCAATATTATCAATTAATTTTACAGTAGAAACATACTCAATGCAACCAATCAATGAAAAAAATTTTCAAGAAACATTCCAAAGAAGAGCCTATACTCTTCTTAGCACATTGGAAAGAAAGAGACACATAGCAGCCACTCATATTGAATACTCCCAAGCCTTACAAAAAAAAGACATGACAACAAACTGCCACCAGTTACCAACGAATTTAAGATTGGAAATAAAGTTTTCTTACACAGAACTAAGGCTAAAAAACAATAAAGTGGAAAATTTGAACATAAATAGAATAGACTATTTTATATTCACAAAGTTCTAGACAATAGATCATACAAGTTAAGACTTGATGACAAAGTACTAGCAAAAGTTGCACATAGAGATAGATTGAAACACTATTACTTCAGAAACAATTCTGAATCATTAATTCCACAAATTGGTACACATTCCTCTTTAGTTAATCCTGAAGATATTTCCTGAAATTTAGAACCAATAGTTATAATAAAACAATAATCAAACTTGAATACTTAATTTAACATTTTTATAATAATCTCTTCTAAATATACAAACATAAAAACAAAAATAGTAAATAATTACAAGAAACACTCGAACCCAAAAACAAATAAAAACTCTATACCCAAAAATAATTTCTTTATTAATTAGTCAATTTTTATTATAATTATTTCTCGAAATATTCAACAAATATCCCAAAAATTAATGCTAGCCTTAAAAACACTTCCTGACTTATCTATAACGATTAATAAAAGTCAAATTAATTACATTCAGAAAAAAACCACAGTCCTAGTAGTAAATTATTCTCAGAACTACCACTTCTATAGAAAAAAACAAGAAGTCACTCTGAAAATAGGTTACCAAAACTTTTGAAGCAAGCACTAAAAGAAAATCTTTTAATTGCCCCTATTAATATTTCATCAAATGCTATAATTCAACAAAAACTTCTACTATTTCTTAATGAACATACTCTTATATATAGATATTTTCATATTGGAAAAACACTTTATAAATGAAAACTAGAACTTGAAGCAACTAACATCACTCCTAAAGCTATACAAAAACAAATTCACAATAAATTCAAGACAGCAGCTGAATTAACAAACACTTGCTATAAACTTAGAGCAGCATTTAGACTCTATGATTTATTCAACACTTGTGAAAATATCTTACAAAATTTAATACTCTATTCAATGAAGATTCAATATATTAGAAAGCTCACAAAACTGAAATTTCAACAATTTTCAGACCAAATTACTTCAATTATCTTGGACTACTATCTTAACATTACAGATAGTGCTTGGACTTCGATGGAGCTCAGTCTTGAGAAGGAGATTATGTTACCAGTAGAATTTTAGCTATTAATTAACATGAAATTACTCTTATAATTCCTATTATTAATTAGCATATATTATTATTATTTTGATTATCACTTATTATTTAATCAAATTATCAAATATTATTACTCAATCAATAATCCAATTTGTACTCTAAAAATTAAGATGATCAACAATATCCTAAACCATTTAACATAGTCAAAATTTGCCGAAATTAATGAAAATTCGCCGAAATAATCAATAAGTTTAGTGAAATAACTTGTAATTTGCTGAAATATATCTTTAGTTCACTCAAATTGTAGCAAAGAGAAAAGTACAAGTTCAAAGACTAGTACTACAACAAATTGTATAAAAGAAGAGCTTTTCTCTTTAAGAAAATGTATCTTCTCATAGTATCTTACCATAACATCCTACTTTAGATATCTTAATTGAAACAAATCATCTTTTACATATTCAAATAAAAATTAAATATTCGAAAACCAAATTTTTAAATTATTACACTTGAAATTCTCTCAACACAACTAACATTTTGAAATTAATTAGCTACCAATTTCAATAAACTGTTAGTGACTTCAAGCCTAGATAGAAAACGTTTCCCTTAACACAATTCTATTTCTTTTACATTTTTTTATTTTCTTTTACTTTTCTCATCATAATTATTGGAGTAGCCTACAGATGAGATTTCTGTAAAAGAGTTGACTTTTACAACAAAATAACTATACATTTTTAGTAAGCTTCCAGACAAGCAATTCCTGGGAAAGAGTTGATGTTTACTACAACATAACTACACAAAGTAACTGGTATGGAATTGGCCATTCCACTTATAAGCCCAGTAATTCAAATTATAAGAGATAATTTGAAGATAAATTCAGTTACTAGAGGTCCAACTACTTTCTGAAAACGTGAATTCACAGCAAATTAACAGTAACAACATTCAAAAAAAGAGACCAAAAACCTCTAGTAATAATGTTTTAAGATTTTGTTAAATTATGTCAAATTGTAAACTTTCTTGGTAAAACCTTGCTTTTTACTGATTTTTTTGGTGTTGTGTACTTTTTTATTAAAGATATTAGACATTAATATTTATAAAATTTTGTGTAAAAAATTTGTTTTTAAGGATTAAATTAGTGAAACTATTTCTAGAATTGAGAATAAAAAAAATACTATGGTCATAATTGCTGATTTTAACTGGCATCTGGTTGATGTATATCATAGTAGATTATAGAATTTTAAGTTTAAGTATAAAGTTAATATAGAGAAAAATAGTTTAGCAAAAAATATGAAAATTTTGCCTAAGATATACAATAGTCTGTCTGAATTTTTCTTATCTGGAATGATTTATATATTTAGAATTATTGAATTATTTTCTATTAATTTTAGATTATATAAGGCTTGTTTGTTTTTTTTAAGTTTAAATAATGAGTTGAAAATTAATATAAGTGTGTAGTATGACCTTAATTAGTTTAAATAGCCAATTATATATAGTAAGTACATAATCTATTTTTAATTTAATATATTTAGTTTGTTTTTTTATATTAAATAATAATTAGACTATACTTATAAAATAATAATTTTTATTAAAAAATATAATAATATTTTTTAAAATATATGTTTTATAAATATATATTCTTTTTATATATATATTATAATTAGAATTTTATATTTTATAAAATATTTTCTTTTAATTATTTAAAATTTCTTAAAAAAATAATTTTTTAAAAAAAGTTTTTTTTGTTTTATGTTTTATTTCATTATATAATTAAACAACTTTAAATTTTTTTTTTTTAAATAGGGTTTTGGTATTTAATTTGGTTTGGTTCAAGTTTAATTGAACTACTAAACCAAACTAAATTCAAACAAAAAATTTGGCAAAATTTTAAGTTTAAACTTAAACCAGACTTAAAATTACTAAATTTGAACTGAATTTGAATACACACAACAAGTTTGGTTCAAATTTGGTTTGAAGTTTATAAATATGTTCAGATTTAATTATTAAAAATATTATATTATACTATATTATTACTTAATTTTTTTTTCAATGAATCTGTATTTATGATTAAAGATACTATACTGTTCTTATAATTTTAAGCACTAAGCAAGACTTCATATCTATAATCATATTCTCACTTACAAAAAAGATGTATTTAGAAGCAACAAATAATTCTTGAATTACCAAATAATTACAAATTATATATACAAGATAAAAAAATTATGTTTAATGTGCTTAAATATTGAATTATTAATAAAATGTTAATTTAAATAAATATTTTTTGTAATATATCTTTTATTATGCTATTATATTTATTTTTTTATTGACCATCTTTTTAGAGATATAACAATCAATTTTGTTAAGTTTTTTTTTCTTATTATTATTAAAATCTGTCTCTAATATAAATTATATAACTAATACTATAGTATTATTAAAATTACTATTTAACAAAAAACTGTTATTTAATGTTAGTATAATATTCAGTTTGTATTTTGTTTTAAAGAAAGTATGTATTCTAAAGATTTATTTATTATGTAAAAGTTGAAAAATAAAACTGTTTAAATAAATTAATAAGTTATAATTCTTTTGATTTATTAATATTATCATTCAAAAAATTTTTTTTTGTAAAATAATAAAATTTTTTTTTTGAATTCAATGTAATACAGGATATTACAGTTGTATTTGTTTTAAATTAATATTCAATCAACTTTTTTCTTATTATCTTAGCTGTTGTAATAAATAAAGAATCTAATATTAAATGTGCTAAATAAATAAATAAATAAATACAATTGAAATTATAATGTTTTACTAGATTTATTATCATTAATCATGTTTTTGACATAATTAAGAATAATATTAAAGAGAAAAATAATCAAAAAAGCAGTATTATTTGAACTGGCTAATATTTTAACTATAATATCTTTAAATAATTTAAGAAATTTAGTAATTTTATCAAAGACAGCCATTAATTATGTAAAATAACATATTGATAGAAGTCAATATAAGTGCTAATAAGAATGTTTAATACCTATAAATTTACAGTTAAAATTTTTGTATTCAAAATATATGAAATTAAAAATAAATAATTTGCTAATTTAAGAAATAACCTATTCTTAACCATGTTATAAGTAGAATTCTACTAAATAAAACAATTCAAAATGAGTTTATAGTATTTAATTTAATATGTATTATAGGCACATTCAAGAAGCTTAAAATATTGGAATGAAGTATGAATTGCAGAATTAAGTTTTCTAATCTTTAATTTATATAAAGTTTACATTAAGAAAATTTCAGGTAAATATATTCAGTTTGAGTTTTTAACAAATACTTTAGAAACATTATTTTTTATTTTATTTAGAACTATTTGTATTGCCAATTTTAATATATGATTAAATTATTGAAATTAAAAGTCCTTTAAGTTTCATTGAATGCTTTTTTTTTCTAATTTTTTCATTAACTTTTTTATAAAAGTATTATTATTTTTAGTATTATCGAGAATAATAACAAAAAGCTGTTGAAAAAAATTAATGATAAACTCATATAAAAAGAAAGTGAATATAATTTTTTCTTAATCTTTTGGCTGAAAATTTGGCTCAAGACAATGATAAAAACTACTTAAACTAATATTAAAAAAACACGGTTTTTAATAATATAGACATTATGATAACTCTAAGTCTCAAATGACACTAATACTAAAAATTCAGCTCTAAGATGATAATGAAAACTAATTTAAACCAATATTAAAAAAATACAATTTTTAATAATATAAGCACTATAGTAACTCTAAGTCTTAAATAATAAGGCAAAGAAAATGTTTCTTGAGAAATTAAATTAATATACTATATAATATGTCAATTTTATTATTGGTCATTAACTAATTCAAATTCATGTAAAAATATATGTATGTATTTTTAATGTAATTCTATAATTATTTAATATTTAAAAATCTGTTTGTAATATTTATTCTATTATGTTATCTATTTATTAATTCAAAATCAATTATTGTTTATTAAAGATTCTAATTGTCATTAATATAATAAATAGTAATAGAAAAAAAAACTTTGTTATTAAGAAATGTCCAGAAATTTAATGTAAAAAAAATTTTGAGCTTGATAATACTTAAATATATTTATTATATTATAAATATAAGTAAAAAAAAATTATTTTATAATAAAGATAGTGTTTATTCTTAATTTTTGTCTATCTAAAACATAGAATTCTATGACTCTATTCTTAATTGTATTGGCACAAACAAATTAAGAAGTAAGGTTCAAATATTAGAATATTTTGATTAATTTAAGGTTTTTTATTATAAAAAATAGTTACTGATAATTAATAAGCCAAATAGTAATCATGTTATAAAGTTTTTTATTATCAATGTTAATAGCAATTATTACAGAAAACTAAAGCAATTTTCTAAGTATATTGGCTAAAAATTATAAAAAAAACAGTAATTTCATTCATTAAAACATTTTTTTAATTAACTTGTAATCTGTCTGGATATTTTGTCTTTTTTTATGATATTTTTTCATTGTAATATATACTGTTTAGTAAAAAGTATTTAAATAGTGCCATAAAAATTTGGTAGTGTTCATAGTTTCACAAAAAAATGATTTATGTATATATTTTGAGACCATTGTTACAGATGAGTGTTTTTGCTGTTGAATTAAATAACAAACCTGTAACTTGGTGCTCAAAAGCTACTTCCATTAATGAGGTTCTATAAGTGTTGTATCTGAAGGTTTTGGTAAAGTCCTTGGTATAATGGACAGAGATTTAATAGTTGTTTATCCATAGTTTTTCAGACTCGCAAATCTGTCAATTTTTTTTTCAGCTTGGTGGCCGGCAATCTTTTGGTAAGTAATCTGTATCTCTTGTACGTGTCCTACCCTCTTGCAGAGGTCTTTTACCAGGCAATCCTTGACATCAGTAATTAGCACTTTCAATTAATTAGTTAGTACATAATAACAAAATCACAGAAAATAAAATAAAGAAAGAAAAAAAAAATAAAAGAATAAAAAAAAATAAGCCAAGATGATTTGCAAGTTAGTATCTCATCAATAGCTATGATCAAGAACTATTGTTCCAGTGTGGTTAAGTATCAATTACTATCAACATGAAGTGTTGATAGTGGAGAATGAGTTTGAGATATATAATAATTATTTATTTGATGATTAGAACTGGAATGTTGCTTAGATTAAATCTAAACTGAGAGGTCTGCCTCTTTTCAGCTTCTAATTTTACTGCTATATATACATAATTGAGATTCCTCAATTCCTCAATTCTTTGCAACAAAAATCCTGGAATTCTTGGAATTCTGCAATTTTTAGTGAGAAAAATCCTGAAATTCTGAAATCTTGCAATTCCTTGTCAGAGAATCTTGAAATTCCTGGAATCCTGCAATTCCTCTAAGAGGAATTCTGGAATTTCACATTTATTATGTTTACCTCTGATTGGCTAATATCTATTGATTAATAATACTATATTTTCTATATTCTATAAGTAACATTATTCTCTTCTTTTAATATTGAGCTCTGTCGAAATCCAATTCATTTGATTCTCCTTCTTGAAGTATTTTCTGAATTTTATTGTTGAGAATCACTTGTGTTATTTGAGTCCGTAATTCTTTAAATTGAGCATTGGTAATTTTTCCCAATTGATTATTGGTAACTGTATCCATGGCTTTATTGAGTAGAATTTCTGGCCGATCCTGAAATGCTGTGTGTATTTGATATATAGCTCAAGCTTATGTGAATAAGTTGTTTTTCCCCACAAAATGTTCTAGTTGTCATAGTATTGTTGTGTTGAATAACTGCTTTGTTTTGTCCATATATAAGTTCTGGATATTTACATGTTGTTCCAAGTAAAAATAACAATAGTTTCTTGGAAATTGTTGTATCCACCAAGTCCAAGTTTTTCTGATAAATCTTTGGTGTAATCCGACTACTTGTTGTTCTTTTATGGCCAATTTTATCTTGGTCATGATCTTGTTGACCATGTTTTTCAGTCTTTTCTGTGCTTTGTTTTGTGGTATTTTTGCTGTATTTTTGTAACAAATGGTTTGTCAATTGATGATAATTTCCATCTCTTGGTGTTGGATTAATTGAAAAATTTGTTGGGCTAGTGAATAGATATTGTCTATAATCTCTATTTTTCTGCTTTTCTCTGTCATGTCAACCATGTTCTTATATATTCTTTTGTCAATCAACTGGACATTTTGTTGTCAATGATAATGATTGGTTCCAGATCTTGTGGAATCTTCTTTGGTTGGACTAGTATTCTCTGTACTCCCAATTGTGAAATATTACTGATAGATGCTGATGCTATATAGTGATATGGTTTCAGTCGATCTCTATATGCTGCTTTGGTTAAGATTTTGCTGTCCAATCTTAATTTGTAAGCTCCATTTCCTAGAATTTTTTCTATGTGAAATGGTCCGTTCCATTTGGGGTTAAATTTTCTATTCTATTGTTTTTCCGCTTTGGTATGATGTAATAGTACTTTGTCTCCAATCCTGAATTCAACTGGTTTATCTGGTAGTTGGTTATTGTGTTTTTTTTTTGTTTCTCTTGTGCCTTTTGTATGTTATTAGCTGTTCTTTGTCGTTTGTTTTCTAATGTTTCCATTAAGTCATATGTTCTTCTCAACAATGTATTTTTGAAATTCTCTTCTGTTATTGGTTCAGTTGGGTATGTGCTGACTTCTATTTCTACTGATAGTGTTGCTGTTCTACCATATACTAATTCAAATGGTGTTGCTTGTGTAGTGTCTTGCTTCATTGTCTGATAAGCAAGTAGTATTGATGGTATTAACAAATCCTAATCATTCTGGTTTTCTTGGCTGAGCTTAGCTATTGCTTTACACAATGTTCTATTGAATTTTTCGACTAATCCATTGGTTTGTAGATGATATAGTGATAATAATGGTCTTTTAATTCCAAACTTTTGGCTTAGTTCTGCTAATGTTCTATTCACGAAATGGGTTCCTTGGTCTAATAATAGTTTTTTTGGACATCCATATTGACAAATCAGATCTTGATGGATGAATTCGGCAATGAATTCTACATCTGCTCTTTGAATTGCTTTTGCTTCTGGCCATTTAGTGAGATAGTCCATGGCTACTGCTATGTATCTATTTCCTCTGTTGGTAATTGTTAATGGTCTGACTAGATCAATTTCCACATGGTCAAATGGTTGTTCTACTTTGATTGGTTTTAACGGTTCACTGGGTTTCGTACCTTCTCTTTGCTGACAAGCATCACAATTTTGAACATATTGGATGATGTCTGAATACATTGATGGCCAATAGTATCTTTTTTTGGTTCTTTCCATGGTTGTTTCTTTGTAAAAATGTCCTGTTGTTGGATTTGAGTGCATGTTAAATAATATTGTCTTTTTTTTTGGTTCTGTAATTACTCTGGTTGGTTGATCTGGATCTTTTCTATTTTTCCGATAAAGTATATTTTGGTAAGTGATAAAATATTTTAATTGTTGTTTGATACTCTTTCATTCTATTTGAGATAAATTTTCTTTGAACTGTTGAGTGTTTATATAATGTCGCAGTTGTTGATATTTTTGTATGTTCATCTTTTGTTATATTTTCGTTGGTATTGTTCTGGTTTTGTTGTATTTTTGTGTTAAAATGTTCTTAGATTTGTCTTATTTGCGACAAATCATCAGCATTTCCATTGTCTTTTTCTTTTTTGTAATGGGTAGTATAATTGTATGGTGCAAGTGCCATTTTCCATTTTAACTGTCTTTCATCTCCAAATTTTTGTTTTTGGAGTAATGTTAATCTCTTGTGATCTGTGTAGACTTCAAACTTTTGGCTCAAGTATTCTTTCCATTTCATGACTGCCCAGTATATTGCTAAGTGTTCTTGTTCCAGTGTTGTATAGTTCTTTTTGGCTGGTGTTAAACCTTTACTGGCATATGTTACTAAATGTTCTCTGCCATCCAGTCCTCTTTGAGATGGTACTGCTCCTAATGCTTGGCCAGATACATTAGTGGTGATAATGAATGGTTTGCTGTGATCTGAATAGATCAGTACTGGAGCTTGGATAAGCTTTCTTTTCAGAATATCAAAAGCTTCCTGTTGACTTTCTGTCCATTCATATTTTGTATTTTTGTTTTGCAGTTGGTTAAGTGGCTGTGCTATCTTGGAAAAGTTCTTGATAAAATGTTGATAGTAACTGGCGAATCCCAAAAATGATTTCAGTTCTGTCATATTGGTCAGCACTAGAAAGTTCTTTACTATCTCAATTTTCTTTGGATCTGTTTTGATGCCATCTTTTTTGATTATGTGTTCCAAGAATTTTAGTTCTGTTTTGCTGAAGAAGCACTTTGTCGCATTTAACTTTAGTCCTGCTCTTCTTAATCTTTCGAACATTTGTTGAAGATAATAGAGATGATCATCAAACATTTTTGAGAATACATTGGTGTCGTCCAAGTATACAACTACTGATTTCCACAACAAGCCAGTATAAATGATTTCCATTAGCCATTGGAAAGTTGCTGGGGTATTGTTTAAGCCGAATGGCATCACTTCAAATTCGAAATTCTCTTCTCTAGTAGTAAATCTCATTTTCTCTTTGTCAGCTGGATTTATGGCTACTTGCCAGTAACCACTGTTTAAATCTAATGTTGAGAATCATTTGTTTCCACCAAAAGCATTAAATAATTTTTGTATCTGTGGAGTTGGATAGCTGTCTCCATGAGTTACACCATTGAGTTTTCTGTAGTTTACACAAAATCGGATTTTTCTATTCTTCTTACGGACGAGTACCACTGGTAATGACTATGGGCTCATGGATGGCTGAATTAGCCCATTGTCAAGCATTCTGTTTATGTCTTGATAAATGATCTTATGGCTGGCTGGTGGCACTCTGTATGCTCTTTGTTTGATTGGCATTACATCTTCAGTCTTGATCTGATGCTGGATGATGTCAGTTTGGCCAAACTCATTTTCACTGGCAAAGATGTCATTGAAATTGTTAAGCAATATTTTGAGCTGCATACATTGGAGTGGATCTAAGTTTCCCATGTTCATTTGTTCCAATTGTTCTTATTGGAGCAAATAACATTCGTCTCATCCATAGATTGTTTGTGATGTAATGTCAACATATTCACAAAGTTGTGAAAAGTCCAGAATGGGTTTTGGTGGTTGGTTTTCTATTTCTGTGTTTAAATATCCAATGGTGATTCCTTCTGGTATGTTGATGACATTGCCAGTGTTGTTGTAGATGGGAATTTTTATGCTGCTATAGCTTTTGGCTGGTATGTAGAAGTTGATTAACCCAATCTTTCCTGATTCACAAAGATTTGCTTCAGCTTCAAAAATTTGTTCCTGCTCTTTTTCTTTTCTTCCTATTGCTAGCATGTACTCACTATATGGTGGAATGGAAATAGCTTGACTGGTTGAGATAATTTCTCTTTGGTCAACAATTTCTTCTTCTGCCATATTAACTAGTACATTTATTCTACCTATTGATCCAAATCCTTGTATTCCTTTCGCTGTTATTCCTAATTCCTCCCTCTTTCCTACTGATACTAACTGAGCTACTCTAACCAAAGGCAGGAATATTGTCTATGCTATCTTTTCGTTGAGCTCTATTATATAGGCTTTTTCTGAGTTATTTTGTAACATGGCGATAATATTTCCTATATATCCCATGTCAATTATTCTTTCTCTTATATTAATCCCTCTTTTTGCTAAACTATTTCTAGATACTAATTGAACTATTGTTGTTGCTGGAATTTCTAGTGCTATTTTCAGATCAATGCAGGTGCATGAATGTGGTTCTAATTTAATGGCATCTTTTTCTGGGTATTTCAAATCAAACCCTGCATCAGTATCATGCACGCATTCTGGCATGATACTTTTCCCCTTGTCACTATATCATTTCAACTCCTGCTTCTTGGAGAAATCTGGTAGTGCAATATATTGTTTGTAGTTTGTATCAGAGTTTGGATCTGAGTTGGAATCATTGTTGTTGTCATTGCCATTTTGAATGGAGCTTGAACTGTTGTTGTTGTTGTTGTCATTGTCGGAGTTTGAATCGCGATTGATCAGCAATTCTGCTTCTGATGTACAGCTACTGATTGGTTCTTCCTCTTCAAGGATCATGTAGATCATGTGTGGTGGTGGATTGTAAATGAGGTCACACTCATTACAATATTCAAAGTCACTGAGAATTAAACAATGGTGATACAGTCTCATATTTAACTGTGCTAGCTATTGTTTTTGCTTTTCTCTAGTGGGTGCCAAGTTTTGGTAGTGTTCATGGAACTCTTCTGGTTTCAGAAAATTTATGACTGGCTCTGCATCCCAGTCAAGCTTGATGGGTTTTGGTGGGTTGTTTTTAATTGTCCTGATTTCTTCTGGTGTTGCTTCTTCTATTTTGGCAATTGCCATTCTCCAAACTTTGTCATTATCATGTGGACAACTGTCCAGTTGCTACACAGCTCTTCTCCAGGCTGCTTCTATTGGGGTTCCTTTCCTTATCCAGTCACTTATTAGAATTGTGTATTGACATGATATGTCGCATGTTCCTCCATGTCTTGGAATGTCGTTCCACATTCCTTCATCTAACAGGGTCTCTTTACAAGCAAGACAAGACTGGTTATCCCATTTTTCTTGCCTTTTTGGTCTTCTAAAGTGTTCAAGTAAGCATGGACAACAGTAAAACTTTGTGGCAGCATGGTATTCCTCATCATCATCACAGCATGTGTCCATCGACAACAGTTTCTTACTGCAATCGACGCATACAAGCCTTGGCCACCGATAATTGGATTGTGGCGAAGTGTAGTGGATGTAGAAATTATAAATGCTAACAGTTGGTGTTGTTCTTTCTTCCTTTTTTTTTCCTTTTCTCTTATCTTCGTTCTATTCCCAACTTAAGGCTTCTTCTTGTTCGTTATCAGTCCAAGTCAGATTGTTAGTTTCTCAGGTAAGTTCATTTGTTTGCTTTCTTTTTCCATTGTCGTCCCACAAGAGTATTGGTGGCAGCTCATTGTGCTCTTTGTCAGCCCATGACATTTGGTAGACTTCCCAGGTAGGTTTTGGTTTCTCTTTTTTGAAGTTGATTAATAGTGTCATAGTGTTGGTAGCCTTAAAGTGGCCACATGTTGCTGGTACTTGCATGTGTTGCCCGTTCTGGCTGAGTTGAAGCTCTTGGGTATTCCAGTCCAGAGTGGTATTCATCTTGGACAACCAGTCATTACCAACTAGAGCTTAGTATTGGGTGGCTTTTATGATGAGTACTTTGATTGGTACTATGATGCCGTTAATTTCAATTAGTAAGTCATCAATTTTGCTGATTGGAGTCTTGGTTGCTCTATTAGCCGTAATGATTCTGGCATTAGCAGCTCGATCAACTCGGCAACCTAATTGATCTATGAGTTGTCATGTGATAATGCTACTTGCTGAACCACTGTCAAAAATTAGTTTGATGAAATGGCCATCAATTTTCGCATCAGTGTACATGGCAGTAATTGGTTTTTCTTCCAGTATAGCTCTACTGAATAATGGCATGGTTGTTAGTTCCTCGAGTTTGAATAGAAAAATGGCATCCAGAGATTTGTCTTCTGTGATTGTGGCAGGTAGGATGTTGTTGGTAGGTGTTTGTCCGAGTTCCTGGTTGTTGGGTGTGGCATCTTTTGAAGTAACCAGGAGACTTAAATAGTTTTGGGAATTTGGGTGTTGGGTGGCACTGGTACCTGAATTCCGAGAATGGGATCCTGAGCTTTGGTGAGAGGAACTGGGAATCGGTTGATGAACAACCATCACCGATCTCCAATTTTGAGCAATTCTGGGTTTCGAGTTTCCTGATGTCATCGTAGCTGAGTTTTGGAGTGGTGTTTGGATTAATGGTTGAGACTGATAAATTATTTGGGACTGTGGCTGATAAATTACTGGTGGCTGTGGTTGATAAACTGGGGTTTGATATACTGGCAGTTGATAGATTGGTTGCTGCGTTATTGGCAGGTAAGTATTTTGATATTGATCTTGATCCTGATTTGGATAATGATTTGGTGATTGGGGTTTCTGTATTGATTTTCTGATCATTGGTTACTATAAGTATGGCAATTAACTCGAATATGGTCTTGTTTTCCACAGTTGTGGCAGACACACGTTTCTGGTTGCCACGGTAGACTAGATGCTGTCAAGGATGATGAACGTAATTGATTTTGGAAATGATTCGCATTTCCTGGATTATGGTGTCGTTGTAGTGTTTGATATATGGTGCAATTGTCAGCTAAGTATCTTTCCAATCTCTTATTAATTGATTTACTGAACTTCTCCAATTTGGAATCCAATTCAAATGATCCGTTCATTACTAGATTAATGGCTTGGACATGGTTAACCTCTGACTCAGTGGATTCAAAATCTCTGGTGTGTATGACTGCATTTTGAAGAGTGCCAGGATGCAATGGACGTACATGTTGCAAGATGCTGCTGCATAGGCCACGAATAAACTGGTTAAGTATCTGTGGCGCTGTGAAATAGTTGGCATTAATTGCTTGAATTTGGTGTAGGTTTCGATGGAAGCATTTCAGGTAAGTGGTAACTGCTTCAGATTCTTCTTGTTTCATGGTGGTGAATGTATTGACTAGGTGATTGATGCTGTTATTGTTGCTAAAGTATCTTAGGAATTCCATTTTAAAGGCATTGAAATCTTGTGGTCTATTAACCAAGCTCTGATACCATGAATTGGCAGTATTCTTGAGAAAGTAGGGAATGGCTTGCATTGCTCAGTTGTTATTCCATCTGTTGGCTGTGATGGTCTTTTCTATATTGTTCAGCCATACTTGAGTGTCATCCTCTTTACTAGTAAAGTTGTCAAGTTTTGCAATTGGTGCATAAGCCATTGGATCTAAGTTAGATGGTTGTGGTGGCTGTTGAAGCAGTTGTTGTTGTACTGGTTGTTGGGGTGGTAGTTGAAATGGCTGCTAGATGGGTTCGACTATGGGATTAATAGGTGGTTGATTGATAACAATTACCAGAGATAAGTTTTTCTGATTAATTAATTCAGGGTTTGAATTGTCCTGTCTTTGATGATTTGGAGTTTCAATTTCCAAATTTTCTAGATTTAGATTTTGCTGAGTTTGAAGATTCGGGGTTTCAACTTCCAGGTTTTCAGTGATTGGGTGCTGGTAAGTGAATTCTTGATCCTTTGATTCTTCTTCCTCTTTTTCTGACTCTGCTGCTTCCCACAGATCAGAGATTTCAAAATCTGGTAGAGGCGGTAGTGATCAAAGTTCTGATGAAATTGATGATTGTGAATTAAATCTCTCAAAGTATTCGCCATATGGTCCTAATAATTTGGTTTTCCTTTGTTTACTTTGGAATGAGAATCATCCAAATGCTGATGTCGCAGTTGATGGAAACGTGTCTGTTGATAATATGTTGATGGCGCTTCCAGGTGTATAGTGGTAGGATGGGTTGCTTGGGAATTTAATTCTGTTTTTCTTCCAAGTAGGTGGCTGTATTTTTCTGGGTGTTACTGCTGGTGTTTGTAGTTTTCCCTTGCCTTTACTAGCATATGTAATTGGATATCTTTGTTGAATGTGGTGTTCAATTTCTTTGTTGATCTTAGTGATGATGAACACAAAATTATGATTTGTTAGTAGATTGGTGTTTTGAATTAATTCCCTATAGAAAGTTTCCCTTGCTGATTCAGTATTTACTAGTGTCCCTAACAAAGAGAAAATTTTTTTGTTGATGCAGAAATTGAAGGCTGATTCGGCAGATATATGATTGTGGTTTAATCCCAAGTATTGACAATAGTATTGAAATAAAGATTTTGCAAATCCTAAATAGTTTGCTCCTATATTTTCTGATTCTGCCACTTTTGGATGGTGTTTGTTGGTGCTGGTTCTCTGTAGAATTATACCTCACAGGAGCACCAAATGTTATAGGTAAGTGTTTCTGCTGTTGAATTAAATAACAAACCTGTAACTTGGTGCTCAAAAGCTACTTTCATTGATGAGGTTCTGTAAGTATTATATCTGAAGGTTTTAGTAGAGTCCTTTGTATAATGGACAAAGATTTAATAGTTGTTTATCTGTAGCTTCCTAGACTCACAAGTCTGTCAATTTTTTTTTCAGCTTAGTGGCCGGCAATCCTCTGGTAAGTAATCCATATCTCTTGTATATGTCCTACTCTCTCGCAGGGGTCTTTTACCAGGCAATTCTTGATGTCAGTAATTAGCACTTTCAATTAATTGGTTAGTGCACAATAACAAAATCACAAAAAATAAAATAAAGAAAGAAAAAAAAAATAAAAAAATAAAAGAAAATAAGCCAAGGTGATTTGCAAGTTAGTATCTTGTCAATAGCCATGATCAAAAGCTATTGTTCTAGCATGGTTAAGTATCAATTACTATTAATATGAAGTATTGATAGTGAAGAGTGGGTTTAAGATATAGAATAATTATTTATTTGATTATTGGAACTAGAATGTTGCTTAGATTCAATCTTAACTGGGAGATCTGCCTCTTTTTAGCTTCTAATCTTATTGCTATATATACATAATTGAGATTCCTTAATTTCTCAATTCTTTGCAACAGGAATCCTGAGATTTCTGGTGAGAAAAATCCTAGAATTCTGGAATTCTGTAATTCCTCGTCGGAGAATTCTGAAATTTCTGGAATCTTGGAATTCCACATTTACTATGTCTACCTCTGATTGGCTAATATCTACTGACTAATAATACTATATTTTCTATATTCTATGAGTAATACCATATATTTAGCTGTTTTTTTTTCTTTTGTTTATTCAAACTTATCAAAATAATCTTATATTTTACTCTAAAAACTATATTTACTAAATATATTAATATTTGGACTATTTGAATTATTAAATTCTGTTATTTTAATGTTGTTATATATGCATAATTTTATATATTTTTTTAATTGATTATAATAATTAATAAACAAATAGTACTAGTTATATTTTTTTTTAATTTTATTGAACTTGAACAAGTTCGTAAACTTCTAACCAGATTTAAACCAAACTTAGACTTGTTAAAAAGATTTAATGTCGAACTTAAACTGAATTTGTTTTGAAAAATTAATTCAGTTCAAGTTTAATTTATAATTTAAACCAAATTTGAACAACACTCAAAGTTTGGTTTAGTTTGATTCAATTGAAATTTTATTTCTAAATATAAAACTACTGTTAATAACAGAAGTTTAATTATAAAAAAAGCTATAAAAAGTCTGATATTAATTTAATTACTGCTAATATAATTGTCAAAAAAATCAATGTTATTAATAATGCTTTCAAGTTTTAAAATGTTTATTTAATGATAAATTAATTAATATAAATATAAATAACACTATAAAATTAGAGAGTATAAACACAAAAAAATATTTGATAAAAAAAACTAGTTTTTAGCTTAATAGTAAAATTTTAATATTTAGTTTAATTTAGTTTGAGTTTAATTAAACCATTAAATTAAATTGAATTTGAACAAAAATTTTGGTTAAATTTCGAATTTAAACTTAAACTTAACTTAAAATTATTAAATTTTAAACTAAATTCAAATCTAAACAATAAGTTTAATTTAAAGTTTGTAAATATGTTTAGGTTTGACTATTAAAAATTATATTATATTCTTAATTAATTTTTTTTTAATAGTTTCTATATTTATAATTAAAAACACTATATTGCTTTTATAATTTAGATATTATACAAACTTTATATTTGTAATTATATTTTTACTTACAGAAAAAATTTATTTAAAAACAACAAATAATTTTTAAATTATTAAGTAATTACAAATTATATATATAAAACAAAAATATTGTTTTTAATATATTTAAATATCAAATTTTTAATAAAAATAATAATTTAAATAAATATTTTTTACAATATACTTTTTATCATACTATTATTATTTTTTTTATTGGTTATTTTTTAAAAATAATTTTATTAAGTTTTTTTTATTATTATTATTAAAATTTGCTTTTAATATAAATTATATAATTAATATTATAATATTATTAAAATTTTTATTTAACAAAAAACTGTTTTTTAATATTAGTATAATAATTAATATGTATGTTGTTTTTAAAAAAATATGTATTCTAAAGTTTATTTATCATATAAAAGTTAAAAAATAAAATTATTTAAATAAATAAATAATTTACAATTATTTTATTTTATTAATATTGTTATTTAAAAATTTTTTTTCTAAAATAATATAATTGTATTTTTTTTAAATTCAATATAATATAGAATATTATAATTGTATTTTTTTACTGTTTTAGCTATTGTAACAAGTAATAGATCTAATATTAAATATATTAAATAAATAAATAAATTTTATTAAAATTATAATATTTTACCAAATTTATTATTAACTATGTTTTTAATATAATTAAAAAAATTTTAAAAAAAAATTTAAAAAACAATATTATTTAAACTGGCTAATATTTTAATTGTAATATCTTTTATTAAAAACAGCTCAATAATTGTATTCAATAATATATTGATAATAATTAATATAAATATTAGTAAAAATATTAAGTATTTATAAATTTACAGTTAAAATTTTTGTATTTAGTATATATAAAATAAAAAATAAAAAATTGTTAATTTAAAAAATAATTTATTTTTAAATATGTTGTAAATAAAATTTTACCAAATAGAATAATTTAGAATAAATTTATAATATTTAATTTAACATATATTATAAGTATGTTCAAAAAGTTTAAAATATTAAAATAAGATATAAATTACAAAATTAAGTTTTTTAAACTTAAATTATACAAAGTTTATATTAAAAAATTTTAAATAAATTATATTTAATTTGAGTTTTTTAACAAATATTTTGAAAATATTATCTTTTATTTTATCTAAAACTATTTATACTGCTAAATTAAAAATTTAATAAAAACATTAAAATTGAAGATATTTCAAATTCTATTAAATTTTTTTTTTTAATTTTTTTCTAACTTTTTTATAAAAGTATTACTATTTGTAGTATTATTTAAGATAATAGTAAAAAGCTTTTAAAAAAAATTAAAAAATTAATAAAATTAATAGTAAAATTATATAAAAAAAAGTAATTGTGACTCTTTTTTAAACTGGTTTTTTAATTTTTTTAGTTAAAAATTTGGCTTGAAACAATAATAAAAACCAACTTAAGCCAATATTAAGAAAATACAATTTTTAATATGTCAATTTTATTATTGGTTATTAATTAATCCAAATTTATACTAAAAATATATATACATATTTTTTATAATTTTTTAATACTTTAAAAAATTTATTTGCAAAATTTATTTTATTATATTATTTATTTATTAAACCAAAATCAATTATTGTTTGTTAAAAATTCTAATTATTATTGATATAATAAATAATAACAAATCAAAAACTTTGTTATAATATCTAGAAATCTAATGTAAAAATTTTTTTGAACTTAATAATATTTAAATATGTTTATTATGTTATAAGTATGAGTAAAATAAAAAATATATTTTATAATAAAGATAATACTTACTCTTAATTTTTGTTTACTTAAAATATAGAGTTTCATAACTCTATTTTTAATTGTATTAGCACAAACAGATTGAGAAGTGGAATTTAAATATTAGAATATTTCAATCAATTTAAGATCTTATATTATAACAAATAATTATTAATAGTTGATAAGCCAGATAGCAATCATATCATAAAGTTTTATTATTAATATTAATAGCAGTTATTACAAAAAGCTAGCCAAAAAATAATAAAAAAATAGCAATCTTATCTGTTAAAACATTTCTTTGATTAATCTGTAATTTTTCTATTGTCACATATACTGTTCAATGAGAAGCCTCTAAATGACACTATAAAGGTTTGGTAGTGTCTATAATTCCACAAAAAATGGTTTATGCACATATTTTAAGACTGTATATTTAGCTATTTGTTTTCTTTTGTCCACTTAAACTTATCAAAATAGTTTTATACCTTACTCTAAAAACTACATTTACCAGAAATATTAATATTTGGACTATTTAGGTTATCAAATTCTATTATTTTAGATTTTGAATCTTTAATAATATTAGACAATAAGTTTATTTTGGTAAGTTGGAAAGTGGAGTTGTCATTTATATATATAGTTTTATATACTTTTTTAATTGATAATAATAATTAAACAAAGTAATAATTGATGAACAAATAATACAAAAAATATTTTTATTTTATTTTATCGAACTTGAATAAGTTCGTGAACTTTAAATCAGACCTGAATTTTCTGGTTCTAATAATATAGATATAACTCCCAAGGGACCAAAAGTAGTTACAAAGCGTGTTCTTGGGAAACCTCTTGGCAGTGTTATCATTAGAAATTTGAGCTATTAATTAGCATGAAATTACTCTTATAATTCCTATCATTAATTAGCAAATATTATTATTAAATTATTACTTATTATCCTTTCAAATTATCTAAATTATTATTTGATTAATAACCCAATTTGTACAGAACACAAATATAACTAAATTGTGATAATCAGATCATGTAATATCCCGAACTATGTAAAATTTATGAATTTTGCCAAAATAGTTAGAAATTCGACAAAATATTCAACAATTCATGGAAATAATTGATAATTTGCAAAAATAACCTGTAGCTTGACAAAATGTATCTTTATTTCACTAAAATATTAGAAAAAGAAAAAGTACTAGGTTGATAAAATAGTCGAACAAATCAAATTTTTAGAAAAGCTAGGAACGGGAGGATTTTGGTGTTGTTAAAGAAGGCAGATGGGAGAGAGACAGAATTCACTTTTGAAACAAGAAAAATCAAAAGTATGAGCGAAGTGGGGTCACGAGAGTTGCTTTAAAAGTAGTGGAAAAATGGAATATGTCAATTCAATTGAGGTAATTTGGTTTAATAAATTTTTTAGATTTTTTTTATTCCCATTCTTTTTCTAACACTAGAATGCACATTAAAATAGTTTATTGCTCATCTTAAGTGTGCCTCTTGCAAATGTATCCTTGAATGTTATGGAATCACAAAAGACGTTACAATCGATGAATTTGTTATGGTTTTACCATTTGCAGAACATGGAGATCTCAGAGCTTTTCTAAAAGTGAACGAAACCACTCTTACTTGGGGCATGTTTCTTGATATTCTTTTTCAAATCGCTGGTGACCTAAGATTTATACACGACTCAAAATTGGTGCATGGGGACTTACATCCTGGAAATATCCTTGTTTTGAAAACAGACCTTTAAAAGTTGTCATTTCTGATCTTGGATTCTGACGTCCTGCCGATTATTCTCCCCGGTCTGGTAATATTTATTGTGTTCTTGAGTATCTCGAGATTTGCAAGGGAGCTTCTCATACTAAGTATAGTGATATATACAGCTTTGCTATCATTTCCTGTGAAATCATTTCTGGAGAAAGACCTTTGCATAATACAGCCTATATTTACGTGCGATTTGATGTAATCGATTGAGAACGTCCTATAATCAAAAAATATACACCTCAATGTATTCAGGAAATGATTGAAAAAAATTGGCATTGTGATCCGCAATACCGTGACACCGCAGAAGAACTTCAAAAAACCGTTATTGCTACACGTGATAATTGTAACTTAAATCAACCTATCCATTAAAAAGGCCTTAATTCTGAAGAGAGACAAGATGCTATCAGAGATAGAAGCCGATTAATCCCAAAACCTGGATATTCTACAAAGGGTAGGCCTTTAATTTATTCTATTTAATATTTGGCACATTCTCTTTGTTTAACCACCACCTTTTTAGAGTTCGATTTTGATTTAGGGATTAATTAATTAGCAATGATGGATTAATCCACGGTATGTACGAAATCAATGAATTCAAATTCTAATTAAATTGACGATATCAGTAGCCTTTCTAATAATTATATTAAACTTGGAACAGATAAAAATTTTGAGGAAGGTTTATTTATATAACTTAAAATGTATTATAGACTATTATCTATAGTTTCATTTCATATATATTTTAAAAGATGTTTACCTTTATTTTAAGTCTGAAGATTAAGATTTTCCTTAACAAATGTTCAAAATGTGTTTAGATATTTTGAAAGCCTAAATAAGTATTTCAAGTAACCAAAAATCACTTAAACGTAAAACGGTTATATTCCTTCGATATGGAGCATGCTGCGACAAAACCAGACAAAGTAAACACATGTGACATCTCAAATTTTTTGCAATATAGACAAGTTTTGCTACTTCATGTTCACCTGTAGTTCCGAATCTATTAACTCGTTGCCTAAATTTCTGTCTCTGGCATTTTGGCGTACAGTAAAATAGCCAGGGTACTATGAATTATGAAGAGAAATGGATTTTAACAAAATATCATTTAAATTTGACCAATAGCCGAACCTAATTTCGAACAAGAAATTTCACATTACATAATGGGTCCAATATTCGAAATCTAAAATACATTATAAAATAACCCCCGATTTGTTGTAACATCTGAAAGTGATCATTATGATGGGCTAAAATGATTATCTGGATTGTTATTATTTCATAAATATGTATAGTAGACACCAAAGTAACCCCCGATTACATGTGTAACAATATAAAAAATTGGGCATTACTTTTGGTGCCTGTTGTACAAACCCTTTTGAATAATCAATTGGGTGGTGGAAAACAAGATTTCTGGCATAAAGATAGGATTAATAAAGAAATAAAATTATAGGTTAAATTAGAAAATTATAATTTAATTAACATAAAACCATTATATATAGTAGCTCTAAAGTTTTATTTTGCTGCTATCCAATTATTTAAATTAAAATAAAGTTTAAAATATTATAAAGAAATTTAGTAGCTTTTAATTATTAATTTTATAATAAAATATTTCTAAAATTCAGAAAAAACTCTACTAAATAAGATTGAAAAAAATGATCATAAAAAGATAATTGGAGTTAAGAGGATAAATATTAAAAGATATTATAAAATTTATAATTATTATTAATCAATTAATTAAATTAATAATAAAAGATAATTAAAAATAACTGTTAATTTTTAAATATAAATTAGTTTTATCAAAAAGATGTTTACGTTTTATTCCCAATATGAGAATTTTAAAATTTTTCTTTTTTTCTCTTTCTTATTTATTTCAAGATTATCTTTTATACACTTTTATGGCATGGAATCTATTTAAAATAATACAGCTAACTGTACTTAGGTCTCTAAATCAGATTCTTAATTATTTTGTTTACTGCTTAAATAATTCTAAAACAAGAAATAATTTTTTTTTTTATTTTTTGTTATTTGTTGCTGAAAACTAGATTGAAAATTTTAAATTTTTTTTTATTGTTTGAACTAAATTCTTTAATAAAAATACCATTTTGTGATATTAAAAATATTTCCTTTCTATATCAGGTTTTTCCTTTTTAATTTTAAAACCTGCTAGAAAAATTAATTAAGTTACTAATTTTTTAATGAGCAAACATCAGTGTCTTTTCTAATCGCTCTTCAACCATCTTTTGCACCCCGACTTTTATGATAAAAACTAAATAAAAATTAGAATATCAGTACTAATCTATATTTTTATTTACAGATGAAATAAAACGCTGGAACAGATATCCAACTTGTTTTACAAGTTGAGTGCAAAACATGTTTAAAAAGTAATTAACAAAGGTACTGAAGTTTGCTCATTAAGAAAATTAATTGACTTTTTCCAGCATATTGCCAACTGTTTTAGCATTAAAGAGGAAAGGCCTAAAATTTTGATAAATTTAAGGTGGTAGAATTAGAGTAAAAGTTATTCATCAAGTATTAAAGACATAAAATTTTTTTATAATAGCTCCGATCCATTATTAGTTTTTAGATTGATTAGAATTTAATTACTGCTATTTTTAATTTTGGCTTTTGTTGCTTCTTATAACAATTATTTAAGAAAGTAAGAAATAATTCATTTCAGTATTAAATAAAACGTTAAACTGTTAGATAGTTTCTTCTTTTTTTAATATTTGATTATTATTGTAATAACTTTAAAGAATGAATCATCTTTTGTTCTTTATAAATATCTCTTTATTAGACACACTTATAAAATTCGAAATGATTGTAAAGAGTTTTTGAAAAGATGCTGGCAAAAGGTTTAGAATATATAATAGCTAAAGACTAGATTTCTAATTTTTTATTCTTGTTATTATTATTATTATTATTATTAAGTTAAATGAAAAAAATTGCTAAAGAATCTGAACTTGAAAGGTTTTTTCCATTCAGTCAACTTGAAAAGATTATTAAACTTGATGGTTTTCTCAAAGAATCAATGTGATATAATGAGCATTTTCATATCCAGTTTTATTTTTATTTTTTGACTATTTTTATGTAAAAATTTTCTCTGGTCTTTAATTTAAATTACCAAAGACAATATTTCTTCACTACTAATCTCACTTTCAAATATATATATCAAATTCCTTCAAGTAAAGTACTATAAAACAGTTTGAATATTTTTTATATATTATCAAATTTACTAATAAACTTTAATAATTTTTTTTAACTGCATTTCTAGAAAGATTAGTATTCACAAACTTTTTAAGTATTATTAAAATTGAAAAACTTCAAGATTCTAATCCAACTGAAATTTGATAATCTTATATATTTTAATAAAGATAAAACAGCTATTCAACTAACTGTTGTTTAGAGTTGGCCAAAACAATTGTTTTTTCCAATACTTCAAGCCAAAGGCCTTTTTTTGCAATTTTAAGATTAGTTTTGTGGATAATATCAAAGCAAAAAAACTTATATTTTGAAGGAATGTATAATTTTTCTATTGATAGTATAATTTTTGAGAAAATATAATATAAAACTTTCTGAAAACTAATTAAAAGTTCCAAGTTTTAACCAATTTAAACATAATATCTTAATTAATTACTTTTATTATTAGTAAATCTCTCATTTTTCAGTTTAATATGCTGTAATTTATTTTAGCTTTTACCAAATTTTATGTTTTATATCTTTATAATAATGTTTTAAACTTAAATCTTAATTTAAAAAAGAAAGTTTTAAAATTTTTTTTATTACAGAATAGGTAAATAAGTTAATTAACAATAAGACATAATAAATAAAGAAAACTTTAGCATAAATTATTTATACTCTATAAAATCAATTATTAATTGGCAAGTTATATATGTTCTAAACCAATATATTAATAATGCAAAAAATAAAAATGACAAATTTTATCTTAGAATAAAGAAACGTTAAAAAAATTAATAAAATTAATAAAATGAATTATTAAAAAATAAAATATCAAAAAAAAAGATATGTAAAATTTATAAATTACTTTACATTTTGTATTCACATTAATAATTTTCAAAACTAAACATAGAATAAGAATGTGCTAAAACAAAAGATATCAATACTAATCTATAATTTTATTTACAGTTAAAATAAGATCTGAAAACAAAAAATTAAAAAAGTAAATAAATGTAAAAATTTCTATTGTTAGACCTGCTTAATCTCTTTTTAGTTTAAATAATTCAAAACATAGATTACTATGCTAGAAATTGGAGCACAAAAAATAGCTAAAAAGAAATAAAATTTGCTTATTAAAAAATTTGTAGCTTAATTGGTTTTTTCCAATAATTTTAAAAAAGTCTAACATAGAAAAAACTATTTTTATTTTCGTTTTACATGGCCAAATAATAAAATATTGCTTATAATAAAGTCAAAAATAAAAGTTTTAATGATAAAAAATTTTTAAAAATATAATTAAATAAGTTAACTATATATAATTTTTATTTTATCATTTTTTAATATATTTAATAAACTTTATTTTTTAAAATATTTTAACAAATTAAATAAAAAATTTTCAAAATTTTCAGAATTAAAACAAATTATAATATACAGTATACAAAAACAATTTTAAACTTTAAATAAATCAATAAAACAAAGTTTTTAATTGCTTTTAATTTTTAAATTTTTAAAATCTAATTTAATTTGTTTAAAATAAAAAATAATTAAATTTTTTTTCTTTGTTTAAAAATTGTTTAAGAGAAAAATATAAGTTACTTATTTAATTAATTAATTTATTAAATCTTATTAAATTAATTTTATTATATAGTTAACTGTTTATATAAAATGTACAATTTATTTTGATTTTAAAAATTATTATAAATTAATATAATTAAAAATCAATATTTATATTACAAATTTTTTAAAAAATTAACTATAATAAAAAATAATGTAAAATAATTAAAAATTAATTAAAAAATAATGTATTTTAGTTATTATAATATAGCAAATAACACAAATATTACATGATAATATTTTTGAATTAACCAAAATAAAAACTTTAAAATAAATCTCTAATGTTGACAAATGTATTAAGTTTTTTAATAAAAATATCAAAACCAAAGCTGTTTATTAAGTAGCAATTAATTATATAATTTTGGTATAATATTATATGTTATCTAATTTTAATATTATATAGATATTATAAAAATTGTATTTGTTAATTTTTAATTGTTTATTTCTTATTATACCATTTTACAATATAATTATTATTTTTATTATTTTTAAGAAAAAATTTGATCGTATATTGAATTTTTATTTTCAAATAATATAATTGTTTGGTTTTAAAAAAAAATCATAAATTGTTCTAAAAATACAAACTAGATAAAAATAATGAAAATAAATTTTTAATAAATGTGAAGATACAAATAATAATTTTAATAAGAAAAATATTAAAGAATTTGAAAGCAGTTTTAATATAATAATAAACATATATTAAGTAAATAATTTACTGAAGAAATTTTAATAAATTATTTTAAAATATATGTCGAATTAAATAGTTTATTTTCGAGAGTAGCTTAACTAGGAGAAAAGGAGTATTTTTATAGCGTGTAAATATAATGTTCGCATCACTGCCGATAGTCACGTGCACCGTACATTTTACATTTTTCGCCATGGCTAGGTATTAGGAAAAATCACGAGGTTTGAGCGTGACTTCGTTTAATTGTTATTAGAGTTGATGATCAAATCAAATTTTTTTAAACAAAATAAACTCCCATTGGGAAAAGTTTTTCAATTACAGGAAGTTTTTAATGCTTGTCTTCGTAAACTTGAAGCGGCTTCTTTTAGTCCCATTTCGAAATATTAACTATTTGCCAGCTTTTTTCATTTATCTTCTGAATATAATGCTCACTTTTTCTCTCGAAGTAAATAATATATTAAGTATCATATGCTTTTGATGCTGATATAGCGGTTAATGGTGTTGGTAATAGCACCCAGAGGCCTGCCGGAATACCTATATACACTTAGCCTGAAATCACAAAAAAAAGAAAACTAAATAATCTTACACCAGTTTCCAAAAGTACCAACGTGGGGAATGGGTACTATATTAACTAAGGGAGTTAGATGCAAAGAAATAAGTAAAAAACTCTGTATTTCGGCTTTGGGTATATTGAAGGAGCAAAGTTGCATTGCTATGATTGTTGCTGGGCTTGGTATTTGGCACGTGATTGCTCAAACAATAGCTCTTGTTGCCGCAGGAGTTCTTCTTCGGTGATACCAGAGTTTTCCAGCCGTGAACTCTTTTTTTCACGATCCTAAGGAATGAATACAATCGTTTCATACATTAAAAAACTTTTGATACATAGGTTTCACACAATGTATATAAAAAACAATTTATTAAGCAAACCTTTTGCAATTTCCTGTGTTCCTTGAAGACTTCTTGCACCTCAGCAAGATAACTTTCGAAACCCAAAGCCTATTATTTACAAAGCAAAAAAAAGTATATAAAACTTTTAGAATATTAAAATTTTATTTTGGTTTGTCATTTAATTTTACAATAAAAAATATTCATATGTACCTTGAGCGCCGAAATTACATGTTCAGCGGCAATCGTCTTTTTGGACTCTTTTTCGCATATTTCATTGGCCTCGGATGCGATCAAGTGTATAAATTCTTTTAAAGCAATGAAAAATAGTAATCAGAAAGATGGAAACAACGAAAATGTGTTGAATAAATGGAAAGATATCGCTAGTAGAGAAATTGAAAAAGTATGCTTCAAGTATACTTACCAACACAACAATCAATTAAAAGATCCCTAGTATCTTTTGCACATAAAATATCTACCGGAAGCATTTCCGTGATGAGTTTTTGAACAGTAGCTAATCATTATCAGTTTAGTATGTTAATTTGTAAATAATAGATCATAAACCCTATTCAAATAATCTTCACCAAATTCTCATGAGTTTAATAGTACATTCAAGCCCCAAGCTCAAACAAACCATTTCCAATAAACTCACAATTCATACCTTTTGGCAACGACAACTCATCATCAACGCCGCCGTTACCGGTTGTCTCGTGTTCGTCGCTCATTTTGATGAAGGTAACAGTTATTGTATCGCACGAATGGCCTACCTTTAATATCAATCGTCGTCGTCAGAGTTTTTTGACTATAGCTCAACATTGTGTCTTTATATAAGGGAGAGAACACAGCTTTTACACCATAATCACCCACACCCGCTTACAAGGAGAAAATTTCTTGTGCTCACTGGTGACGCAACAGATGGGGTACTTGGAATTGGGGTACTTAATGTTAACTATTTTCTAAATTGAGAATTTTTATAAAATTGAATTAATAATCAAAATAGTTACTAAGTAAATTAAGATTAACTAAAAATTATAATGATAATTAATTGGTTTTATTACAAAATTATTATAAATAATATTATCCACAAATACATTAAACATTTAAAATAAAGCAAATTAATTTTATTTAAAAAACAAGATGAATATTAAAATGTTATAATTCTTAATATAATAATAAATATGTTTAGTTATTTTTATTATTATAAAAAAATCTTGATTAATCTAATTTTTAATAAATTCAGCTATTTAAAAAATATGTTAACGAAAATTCGGGTGGCTGGTCACGTGTAGAAAAAGCATGAACTGCGTTTAATATGGAACATGTATATTTAAATTAGCATCATATAAAAAAAAATTAATTTATAAATAATTAATGGTATTTTAATACATCTTATTTATACAATTGTAGATAAAACTGCAATAGAACAAAAGAATGCTTTTAATGTCTAGCCTTACTAAGAAAGTTTTAATAAAGAAAAAATTGGTCATTTTGGTAACTGTCCTTCATTAGAAAAACTTATCATATGCGCAATATGTTTATGCCAAAGTATTCTTGTCTCGTCGAATGCGTATCTGATGATGGATATATGCAAGACTATAGTGCTAAATCACATTCTTCATCTGGTTCATTTTCTCGCTTTCTTTTCTGATGTATTGACGTATCTTCTGCTGATTCAGTTAAATTCAAACTAACACTAATATCATCTAAATCATTGTCGCCATCATCTATAATCTCCCATGATACTGTAGAAGTTACAAGAGGTAAGCCCATATCATCTCTGGGGATGATAATGCCATGAAAAGGACATCGAAACAGGTCGCGCCTAGGACAGAGAAGTCCATTTTTCAAACGCGCACGACATGGGAGTATCTCTGGTTTTTGTGGTGGAGAAACACTCTTAGCTGGCGATGTCTCATATGATGAAAGAGCATTCATCGGAATGATCTCTTTTTCATCAACCTGTGGGATAATTACTTCCTCAAATTCAGTATCATCATCTGCTTTTTCCTGCATATTAGTTGAAAAGTCTGAATAAATCAATTGAATGGTTATCCTGTTTCGATGCAGTGGAAAGAAGCGACCAGAATACAAAGAATCAAATGAAAAAATACCTCTCAGTTGAACATTGAGCTCTTCACATCGGAATTTTGCACTATCGAACACCTTTTGGATATCTAAAACCCTTTTTATAAGTACATCTCGCTTTTTCTCGTCCTTCAAAAATCAAAAGGTATTAGTAATATCATTAAAAACAAGAATTGCATTAACTAGAGTCAAATAAAACCTTGGGGGCCAAACTCGTTAAGTCATTCAGCCATCTGTTCACCATGGAAATATACTTTCCTAAAGCTTTAGAGAATTCTCTTAGATTTTCGAAAATTATCGCGTTTTCCGAAGTTTCCACTATTTGCATCGGGTTTCTAGTGGGAAAAGAAATAGTCAACTCATAACTACTGGATCCTAAACCATGAGCAGCTGCCATCTGTATTTGTTGAGATAAGAGAATTGAAGAATGAAAACCTTGAGCTGGGTTTCAAGATTCACTAATATAAAAATTTGTGATTTACAGCTTCGCTACCTCTTTGAATGTCTTTAAGGGACGAGACTCCCGAGGAGGCGTCGCTAACGGCTTGGAATCGATGACAATTTCTTCGACAGGCTTCGGAACCAATATTTCAAAGCATACATTCTATAATGAAAGAATTTTTCTCAAGATTTACATATATATATATATATATATATTAGTAATTCATTGCCATACCATTGCCTTCAAGGTCTCTGAGAAGGCTCTAGTTTTTTCTTGAATTTCCATCTCTATCTTATTCAAAAGAGCTTCACCAAGGCTTTCCTTGCGAGCCTAAATATGATTAATTAAACTTTAAACATGACCTAAATAATATTTGATGAAAACAACTTATTACTTTCTTCTCAAATGAACTTTGTTTACCTGTTCTTCACGCTGTTTTCTCATAATAGTAGCGTACGAAACAATCCCTACATCAGTTAACTCAATTTTCGAATTGTTTTTCAAAAAATCGGTAGCAAGACTTAGCTGCCCAATTGAGAAGAAAGAAAAATGATTAGAAGAGTGGGACATTCTCCAGATGAAAAAGATATATCAAGAAATTTATTACCTGCTTACACGAAGCTCCATATTTCTCCTGCCACTGCTTAATTAAAGCGACCCCGAGGGACTTGAGCTTAGCGGCAGCATTAGTTGGGGGTGGCAATGGTTTACCATTTATGCCAATAGTAAGTTCAAGCATAACAGGCAAGTCTGCAACTAAAAGTTGCCTAAATTGATGAGATCGCGTAAATAATATATCAATCAACTGTAAAGAAAGGTATCGTATCTGTACAATTAACAGTCACAGAAAATATTGAGATCCCATGCAGTGTTTCAGAAACACTGCAAAAAAAATCTTTTAGTGTTAGATATCATTGCGTGAGAATACGCTACTTACCTGAACACGTTTACTCTTTAATTGACCAAAAAGAAGCGAATACGAGTGTCGTAAAATAAGATCAGATTTTTTGCAAAGCATTTTGAATTCCTGTTAGAGAATAACTTTTAATATAAAGAATCCAATAGTACAGTCTGTCAAACAATTCAAAAATTGGTTGCAAACTTTTAGCTTAATCTCGTCCAAGGAGTCCTCATCGGTTTTGGTCAAGTCGATAACAAGTTTAGTAAATTGTTTAAGCGGGTCTGGAGGTGTAGCAACAACTACTTCCCTTCTTTTTTTGTAATGAAAAGACATAGCTATTGTGTAGAAAGATTTGAATTGTAACAATGATAATAAATGAATCACATGAAAGCATTCTGAATTTTCCACTAATCGGGAAAATGGAATCTACAAATGAAATTATTGATCGGACAAAATACTCAGCTCTCAAGAAGTCAAAGCCACTTGTAGCGGGAAAACATTACAAGGAGCTCTAATTTCTCGACTTCATTAGTTTGTTACACGACTGTGAACCACACTCCTTTATACTGCATGCGCATAACCCCTCGAATTAACTTCTAGTTTCTGACTTGCTTTAGCTGCTGCGTTAATAGATTTTGGCCAAATCTTGTTGCTTCTTATCACACATTAACCAAAAAAGGGTGTGAGAGCACAGGGTTGATTGAGATTCTAAGGGAACTCAAAAAACTTGAGAAAAACAAACAATGGTAAAAGATCTCACCAGACGAAGACTTTATCATAACAGTATCATGGAGACTTTTCCCCACCAGTTAATTTATAATGGTTCCTCTAACCATGTTTCGCCAATTCACTCACCTACACAAACGCCGTCTCCTACAACGTCTCCCACCCCAACTTCACCCTCTCTCGGCTTCTCCGGAAATCACAATCACATGGCAGGGCCTTCGATTTACGCCGCGAACATACCTCTCTTTTTTCAATCAAAACTTCGACCAAAATTACAGGAATCGCAACAATTAAACCACACATTCCCAGCACACTCTCTCCTTAGCCAAAATCAAGGACCTCCTTCGCAAGCTCTAAACTCTCCGGCTAACATGAGTGTCTCACAGCCCCCACTGTCTCTCTCTAGCAGTTCTTCAAACCAACTCAATAATACTGTAAGTTCACCACATTGGCAGCAACAAGTTAACTATGCACAGCTATGTAGACAATCAGCCGCTCCTCACCACCATGCACGTCAAGCAGCAGCAGCAGCACGTAATAATAGTTTGGGCAGTTCTGCTATCGCGATCACTGACCCCAATAATCCCAATAAGCCTCCCGTAAATGGAGTTTCTCCAAAAAAAGAAGTGAATGGCGATAAAAAGGATCCGCATCCCTCCCAACAATGGTTAACGATTGATTTAGGTGGTATGGGATTGAAAAACATTAGCAAAGAACTATTCGGTTACAAATTCCTCAACACTCTCTATATAAATCATAATAATTTGACTTACATCTCGCCTGAGGTATCAAAACTGCGAAATCTGACCTTATTAGATATATCTGGGAATAAATTAACCTCTATTCCTTCGGAGATGGGCATGCTGACTAGTCTTCGAGATTTGCTTCTATTCGACAATGCTTTGATGACGCTTCCAGCAGAATTGGGTACTCTTTACCAATTGGAGACCCTTGGGCTGGAGGGAAATCCATTAAATGAGCCTATCAAGACTATATTACAAAATAAAGGCACAAATGCTGTAATAACTTACTTGAGAGATGGTTGTCCAGGTCTGGAACAAGTTTTTCAATTAAAATTGAATTGGTTTTATTTTAATATTATAGGCGTATAAATTCTTGAAAATTCTTCAGTTCCTCTCGCCCCAGCCGATCGAGATTGGATATTATTAGAGAATGAACAGACCAGTACAGGTCCTGGTATGTCTCGGATACCTGGGCGTTGGCATTGACTTAGGAAATTAGATAATCGTTGGCACAATGAAATGGTATACCTACTATATTTCTCACTTTTGATGCATATTGGGCAAAAATTTTTTTTATATGTGTGCGATAGATACCTTCACTCTGCTTTGCTACAATGTCCTATGTGAAAAGTACGCTACCACACAATTGTATGGCTATACTCCTTCTTGGGCACTTTCTTGGGATTATCGTAAAGACAACATTTTACAAGAAGTCTTATCATACAATTCAGATATCATTTGTCTTCAGGTAAATTTTTTGGCTTAGAATTTACTTTAAGTTTGTTTCTCTAATTTTTTTTGTCGCAGGAGGTTGATATTTCACAATATGAAGACTATTTTAAAGAAGAGCTCCATAAGTCTGACTATGATAGTGTATATTGGCCAAAATCTCGTGCAAAGACAATGGGTGATTGGGAAAGGAAATCGGTTGATGGGTGTGCAACTTTCTTCAAGGCATCGAGGTATTTCTTGAATTCTGCTTCATAATAGTGCTTTTGATAGAATAATGAAAAATTATCACGTAGGTTACTAAATTCTTGGTCTAATTTCTGGTGACTTTTTTTACCTGATAGGTTCACAATGGTTGATAAAGTTTTAATTGAATTCAATCAAGTTGCCTTACAAAGATCTGATATTAAAAAAACTGAAGATATGTTTAATCGTGTTATAACCAAAGACAACATCGCGGTTGTAACATTGCTTGAGAATAAGGACAATCAGTCTCGTATGATTGTCGTTAATTGTCATATTCATTGGGATCCTACATATGCAGATGTCAAGCTTGTTCAAGTAGCAATGCTAATGGATGAATTGGACAAACTTGCTCAAAAATGGTGCACAATACCTAGTCAAACCCAATCTGGCAACAATTATATTGGACCACAAAAAATATCGACCATCATTTGTGGGGATTTTAACTCAACTCCAGATTCTGGAGTTTACGAATTTCTTTCACGTGGTAGCATACGACAAGATCACAATGATTTTGGTGATCATATATATGGTGCTTATACATCAGATGGATTGACTCATAAGCTCTCGCTGAAATCGGCATACTCGAGTATAGAAGAATTACCATTCACGAACTTTACTCCATCATTTACTGGGGTGATTGATTATATATGGTACAGCACCAACACATTAACTGTCACTGGATTATTGGGTGGCATAGATAAAGAATATTTAAAAAAAATTGTTGGTTTCCCAAATGCTCATTTCCCGTCAGAGTAAGGCGAATCAATTTCATGTATCTGTTGATTTTTCACGTTCGTTTTCAATTTATTTTTGATTGATATTAAGGATCAATGAAAATTTTCTTTTACAGTCATGTAGTCATTCTTGCTGAATTTCGACTAAAGCCGCCTGCTCCAATACAGCCACCACCACAATTTGGTATTTCAAGCCATTCTCATCATCGAAGAGTTCACGGTCATCTAAGTACAAAGAAATAACGATATTCGGCCTTGACGACATATGAAGATTACACTGATATCAAAAAAATCAACATCAATGTCAACATAAATGCACATTTCCTACGTTTTGGACAATGTTACTATTATTTGCAACCAGCTAGTCACAAATTTTGGTTTGGAATAATTGGTGCGTGTGGTAAAATATAAGAGAGACATGTAAGATTTTTTGTTCACCTTTTGGACTTTGTAAAGTTTTTGGGGCTTAATAGATCATTATCATTATAATCACAACAAAACATCATCATCATTCACATTCAACAACATCACGCACGTTTTTACCATTAGTATTCGCTTAATCACAATCGTATTCCTCTTCGGATCACTTCTATCAAAAAGCCATTTTCCTTTTGTTTTAAATGCCCTTATACCTCCTCATTTCGGAAACTTGTTTCGTACGCTACCGCCGTTCCGTTTTAATCCTTTAGCAAAAAATCATACGCTCGTTTTCCCAAAATCTCTTTTTTAATTTCCCTTACTTTCTATAATGTAAATAACCATAGCGTTTACCCGTCTAACTCAGTAAAACAGAACATTGAGACAATTGAAGAGGAGAGCGGGGGATGGTCCGGATACATACGTATTGAGACTACGCTGACATACAATATAAATTTTTATTTTCCCTCTTTTTTTCAAATAATGATCGTGCCATGTTGTAAATTGGCTTCTTAGCATAATATGATGCTTCTTGATGTGCATCATGTGATATGTTGCAATTTATTGTTTGATTTGATTAAGATTTACATATTAACTTGACGAATTGTTATCAGTTTTCAGCTATTCTCGAAACCTTTAGCATAACTTTGAACCAAAATTCAAAAAATGGTCCTCAAAAGGTTTACTTTCGCTTTCAAATTAATTGCCTCAAATCCTCTGACCACATTCGCAGTTGGAGCAATAGTGGCAGTGGCAGTAAACGTAGGTATTTGGGCTATTCCGTTGTTTTACCCTAAAAAATTGACGGACAAAGCCAAGAAAACTAGCAATAAAGGTAAGGATGAGGTCGACGAACAAAAGAAAAACGAAACCGCTCTTAAGAGTAAACAACTCGAGGGTATGAAATCTAAACTTCACGAAAAAGGCAAAGAACAGTGGACTGCCAAAAGCAAATATCCATTCAGTGAAAAAACTGGGGCCGAATTCGGCGAAGAAAGTAACGTTGAAGCCAGTGAAAAGAGCACTAAGAAATTCAGCAAGCATCCTAAAAGGAATGAACAAGAAAAAGAACGGGAGTCCAGCAAAGGCCACTCTTTTATACCGGCTGAAATTGAAAAAATAGCTCACAAAGACAGGCTGTCGCTAACAGAGAAGTCAAAGGGAGGAGCAGTTGAGACGAAAAAGCTTAAGGAAGAAGCGACTAAGCTGCTTAAAATGCACTCTGTTTATGCTAAATTACTAGAAGATTTTAGGTGTCTCAATGATGATATTGCAAGAGAATATAAAATTTTGCATCAGTGGATTCCCCATGAAGCCAAAAAGAGAAAGGCTGAAAAGAAAATCAATGCAGACGAAAAAGAAAGGAACTTCGAGTTGTACCAAGAAAATATGCTCATTTGGGAAAAAAACTTGGCGCTTAAAGAAAAAATACTGGATGAGAAATTTTCAGAGGAAAGACTGCTTGAATTAAGTTTAATGCAGAAAGACGAATAAAGCGGGGTTGTTTGTTGATGAGACTTTTCTTATTGATCTTTTACAACAATTTATATCGTCAAAGTATCAAGAAATGACTGGAGAACCAGTTTTTTAATGATGATGATATTTCTCGAGAACCAGGTTTGAAATAACTCATCAAATGAGAGCGGTATACATTCTCAATGAATGGTGAGCGTCGCAGAGTATCGAGAATAAAGGGATTTCTGTATCAATCTCCAATTTGTTAAGACACCTAAAGAACAATGAGGTATCTGTATGAGTTGTTGCATTCATCCGAAATAAGGACCTTGATTGGCCAAGGAACCTTCAGTATACTGCTGGCCGCTATTGCAATACTGCAACGCACAAATTTAAATTTTTCGATAGTAAACCATCAACCATATCAAATTTCTGATGACAATCACATAATTGGGGAGGGATCCAGTACTCAACACTTGAATGGACATTTTTTTTGATGTCACTGCAAACTGGGAGACATGATCATTTGTGTGCGTCACTCGCAAAACAAATCATGTTCATTAAGGCTGACCATATGTACAAATCCCCGCTTCACCAAAAATTTTCCATCACCACCGGTGTAAGCTTCCAATCGGTATAAGGCTCCTGGTAAGGTAGCGTGTGCTAAGTTAATATTTTAAAAACACTCACTTTTTTAAAGCATAAATGAAATTAAAAAATGAAAGCTCTTAAAAATCACAAATTTTTATAATTTTCGAAGTGCTTACTATCACCTACACCATGCCCAGTCAAGATAATCGTTAACTAGCTGCGGATTAACTGGAGCTTTCCTGGCAACCATCACAACCCTTTCTATCTTTGCAAAAAGTTTCCCTTCCATTGAACATACACGATCAACGAAAAAACTTTTAAATCTTTGGTCACGCGTGTTCGATGGCCGAAATAGTTGAAGAGTTTCCGCAATATCATATTTAATTAAAGCTAAATCTTTTTTTCCATTCTCTAGCGATAATTTTGGACCACGAAAATACACGACAACTCTCTATGGTCACTTTTTGTCAGAAAAAAATCAACTGATTATAAATTAGAACAAGTTTAAAAAATTCTTAAAAAAAAAATTTTAACCATCAAGGACATGAAAACTGCCAATTGTCCCATTCTTAACAAAATTTGCCATGTTTAGGTATTTACTTGACAAAGTTGTATTGCTTTGACTATATAATTGTTTTAAAATTTTAGATCGAGCCTCGAACAGGGATTGATTTGTTGCTGGATTGAATGCATTTGATTTTATAATATTTTTGAATTGAGTTTCTTGTAAATTTCTATCTAAAAATATTCATCAAAAAAGAAAAGCTGAAGCATGATAATAATTTAAACCTTATTTTTTAAAAAGTTTTAAAATTTCTTGTATTTATTTACTCTTTTCGGGAGTTTCTACGATTTGAAAGACCTCATAGGCCGTATTTTTAAGTATTCTCTTATCGAGAGATAGAAAGGAAAGCCAGAAGATAATTATTATAATGAAGGTGAGACCTAAATTTTTTTGGGATAAATCTCTTTATTTAAATTCCCAGAAATAAATATTGTCGATCACACCTTATGACTGTAACAATAATAAAGAATAAAATTTATGCATTTTGTGGGAAATAATAAAATTACGCTTTATTTTATTTTACCTCATGATATAAATAGATAAAGATACAGCCATATTGTAAAAAATTTTGCGAATCAAACTTACTCCCCGTGATCAAGGAAAAATATTTTAAAATTATGATGAAAGGGATTCTATCCCAAAAAAATTTAGGTCTCACCTTCATTATAATAATTATCTTCTGGCTTTCCTTTCTATCTCTCGATAATAGAATACTTAAAAATACGGCCTATGAGGTCTTTCAAATCGTAGAAACTCCCGAAAAGAGTAAATAAATACAAGAAATTTTAAAGCTTATTAAAAAATAAGGTTTAAATTATAATCATGCTTCAGCTTTTCTTTTTTTGATGAATATTTTTAGATAGAGATTTACAAGAAACTCAATTCAAAAATATTATAAAATCAAATGCATTCAATCCAGCAACAAATCAATCCCTGTTCGAGGCTCGATCTAAAATTTTACCACCATCATATAGTCAAAGCAATGCAACTTTGTCAAGTAAATACCTAAAAGAAATGGCAAAATTTGCTAATATGGCTTATTGCCCACCCAGAAACAGCAGGGTCAACTGTTTTGCTAAGCATGGGATAATTGGTAGTTTTCATATCCTTGATGGTTGAAGGTTTTTTTTTTTTTAAGAATTCTTAAACTTTTTCTAATTTATTATATAATTAGTTGGTCTTTTTTTGACAAAAAGTGATCTTAGGATCGAAAGAGCAGATTATTGGAGAGTTATTGTGTATTTTCGGGGTCCAAATATATCGCTAGAGGAATGGAAAAAAAGAGATTCAGCTTTAATTAAGTATGATATTGCGGAAACTCTTCAACTATATCGGCCATCGAACACTCGTAACCAAAGATTTAAAAGTTTTTTCGTTGATCGTGTATGGTATGAACATGTTCAAACAATCCTAACGGAAGGGAAACTTTTTGAAAATATAGAAAGGCTTGTGAGGAGTGCTAGGTAAAGATGGCATCTCAATAATTTGCAACTTCAAATAATATATATGCACTTATGTAATGCTTATTTTTATATTCAAAATCTCATCTTTAGGAACAGAGGATCCATATCTAAAGATATAGATATACGATTTATTGGGCATGGTGTAGGTGGTGGTAAGCACTTAACAAAATTTATAAAAACTACGGAATTTTTAAAAGCTTTGATTTTTTAATTTCAATAATTTTTGATGCTTAAAAAAATTCAATGTGTTTTTAAAAATATTAATTTAGCGTACGCTACCTTAGCAGGAGCCTTATACATGTTGGAAGAGAAAAAATTTTACACCGAAAACAGTAATCTAGGTCTAACTCCCCCATTTCCTGACCGTACGCGGATTTATACATTTGGTCAGCCTCGAGTTGGGGATAAACTTTTTGCATGGTTTCTCAATCAATATATTCCGATTTCGCGAGTGACGCACACAAATGACTATGTCTCGCAGTTTCCAGTGGGAACAATTGAAGAAAGAAAATATTTTCATTCAAATGTTGAGTATTGGATCTCACACGACTCATGTGATTGTCATAATAAGAATCTAAATTATTATCAGCTGATTGAATGCAATGTAGATAACTCACCTGGTGAAAATCCGGTAATAATTCTGATGATTTACTCTCGAAAATTTGAATAATTCTTATTGTCATTTTAATTTTGTACGTTGCAGCATTGTAACAGCGGCCAGCGGTATACTGAAGGCTCCTTGGCTAATGAAGGCCCTTATTTCGGTGTAAAAATGGGTGAATGTAATAAGGGCATGGAAGATATATTTTCTTTACCCAATTGGATAAATTGAATTTGCAAGATATGTTGATAACAAACAGAGTAAGACACAGAGATATCACAGTTTATCATTATCATTGATAAGATCACCTTAATAATAATAACCAGGGTCATGAGTTTAATAGATATGTTGCAAAAATCAAAGATTATGCTGGGGGCCTATTTTGATTATGCCTTTGGTTCAACATCCTAAAACTTTTATAATGAGAATTTTGAAAGCCATGTTTTATTTGAATGCCTATGAAATAATCACTATTTAACTCTCAAAATACTGAAATGAAAGTGTAAATGATTTCTAGTAATAATAATAATTTGTTTTCTCATAAAAATGGCAAATTTTAGTTGCATTTCCAAAATATTTATTATTCCTTTTTCAAATTTTCTTTCTTTAGCAATTTTTTAAGACAAGCAGAAAAGTCACCGGGAAATTTTGCAAAGTTGGATTAGAATCGTTTTTCGTTTGGAAATATATGTCTAATATTTTAAATCAGATTTTTTAAATAGGCTTGACCTAATACAAAGTTTTTAAGACAACCACCTCATTGCAATCAATTGCAATTCTAACCTTATTTTTTTATATAAACTTGAACTCCTCAAATGTTTTGCATAATGCTATTTAATTTAATTATATACATTTAAACTAAACATGAAAATTCTACGTTGTTTTATTAACAATTTTTAACTCGAATTTTTAACCTAAAAATTATTAAATATTTATTTTGACAAAAATTTAATAATTGTAAAAGCCAATAAATTAACTTGAAGTAAAAATTTAATTATAATTATTAAGGATGTCATTCTTTTGAGTTCAAAATTTAATTAGAATTTAAACCACTTTTGTTTTATATTATATTATATTATATTGTAATGTTTTTTTTTAAAATTTACACTTTTATTTTTAATATTAATAAATTGCTGCTTAAAATTATATAAAATATAATAAATTTTAATTTATTGAAGAGTTCCAATGATATTGATTGAAGAAAATAATTAAAATTACGGCACACCGCAATACTGACAGGGCCGTCAGTGTCTTAATTTCGGAGATTGGAGGGGTTCCGGTGCTTTTCACTGTGTATAGCCGTAATTAAAATCTTTCCAATTATTAGCTATTTGTTCTGAGCTGATTGAAAATCTCATTTTTTGAAAGCTCATTTAACTAATTTGAGTCCTATGTGTAGAAATAAATCTGATACTATTAGCTATTATAAATGACTTTTACAAGTTACCAAGTTTTTAAAATGATATTATAGATAACCTGACAATATTAATATCACCTGAAAACCCCCTATGATAAAATCGCCTTTTATAATTATTTAAAAATATCATTTTTTTCATTTTCTTAAAGAAATTTTACATCTTTAAAGTTTATCTGCAATCTAGAGAATTCATTCACGAGCTATATTATTTTGACGCCAAAGGTTTTTTCAGAGAGAATATTTGACTGTACACCAAAATACCTCTTATTTGCAAACCGGGCACTTTTGAGCCAATGTTATTTAGTCCTGTACAGTCTACAAAATTTATTAAACCTGGAGCGTTGAGAATGGTCGCATCATATCTCCTAATGTCGATTAACAATTTCTTTTGTGATTGTGAACGTTTTATAGTTTGATTCGTATGTATTGGATTTTGTTTTTTAAATGTCTCTGGAAAATAAACACATTTATCTATTAAATAAACAATCCTAATGATATATTCTATATCTCACATGGTTTTCATTCTTCAAGAATTTGTTTCTTTCTTCTTTATGAACATTTATGAAATAAAATTCAATATATTTACTTATTTATTTTTTTAAATATTTCTGGGAATTACAAGAAATGTTCCATCAATTTTGAGATTTTAAGGTTTTCCCACACATAACATAAATTTCATTTTTATCAAAAGAGCATTCGATAATAAGGAGCATGCTACGATAATTGAATTGAAACTATACAATATTCGGTAAAATTTCTGAAAATTCTCGAGGAATTTTCTCTAATGTATTCTATAATATATATCTGTAAAATTCCTGAATTTTTATTTTTATATTATTAAATATGAAGTTGATATATTAATCCATTTGCTGGATAAAGCAAGTTTTCTAAGAAATAATTATTGATTCAATTTTTAATATATTGAAAAAACATTTTTTTTATAATTATAATTCTGTTTTGGATTCTAAATCTTTGTTTATAGTATATATAAATTGACTGATAATATTTTTGAATTGTTGTATCAAATATGGTTTTTATTTTAAATAGTTTATTACTATATTGTTTTTGAAAAAACACTAAATATTATCAAAAGTTTTGATTATTTTTTGAATTGTTGTTAATACTGTTTTGGTATTAATTTTACTGTCAATAAATTGATAAATCTTTAATAAGCTAATTTATCTTTAAAGTGTTTTCTATATTTTAAATTATTATTGTCTGTTGAACTTAGGATAAAATAGTCAATTCTGTGCTAATTACTTTGTTTAGTTATTTTACAATAAAAGTTAACTTTTCTACAGAAATTTTTATCTATAAATTTTTTAATAATATGTAATTACTTTGCTATAAAGTCAACTTTTTTACAAAAAGTTTTGATTATAGACTATTTAATTATAATAAAAATAAAAAATAAAAAAATGTAAAAAAAATTGTTTTTAATTTAAAATTAACTAAGTAATTATTAAATTTAAAAGTTAATTAATTTCAGAATATTAATTAAATTGTAAGTCTAAAACAGTAATAATTAAAAAAAATTATTGTTTTTAAAGTATAAATTTATTGAATTAAATTATAATAGCAAATTGATTAGTCTAAGCTGAAATATATTTTCTTAAAAAAAAAACTCTTTTTTTATATAATTTGTTATAATACTATTTTATGCTTTTGTAATTTTTTTTAATATTTCAATAAATTAAAAATATATTTTAATAAACTACAAGTTGTTTTTACAAATTATTAATTATTTTGATAAACTATTAAGTATTTTATTAAATTTCTAAATATTTTAATAAACTTTTGAATATTATATAATTTAATATATCTAAACTGTTCTTGTTTAACTATAAGACTGTTGTTGGTTTTAATATTGCTATTATAAAGAAATTTACTAAGAGTTCTGGCTCTGGTCTTACTAATAAAGATGTTTTTTTTAAGAAAAAAAAAGAAAATGCTTTGAAAAATGATTTTGTTAATAGAAAACACTTTGCCAAAAAAGTAGTTAAGTGTTCTTGAGGGTTTAAAGTTAATAATATTATTAAGTCTAATAGTGTTAATATAAAAAAAAAATTTTGGGTAAAGAAAACTAATATAAATTATAGCAAAAAAATGTTTTAAAAAAGAAAAATATAAACTAAATACCAAAAAAACCTAGATTAGTAATTAAAAAAGCTTTAAGTATGTTTTAAAAAAAGATCAACTTTCTGAATAATAATTATAACAATAATATTTTTTTGGATTTTCTTATTATTTTTTCTTTTTCTTTTAAAAATTTGATCTTAGTAGCTGTTAAAAAATTCTTTACATTAAATATTAATTTAGATATTATAATAAAAAACTCATCTTAGGAAAAGTTAAAAGTGATAAAAAAGTTGTTTTCTGAAATTAATGATTTTGAAAAAAAAATTATTTTTTTAAAATTTGCTAAGATTATCTAAGTGTTATTTACTTCTGAATTAAGTTTGATACAAGTGACTAAAAAAACTAAAACTGTAAATATTTTGGTAAATACTGATTTCAAAAGTTGGCTGTATACTTAAATTGAATTGTAATTATTAAGAAAATTCTAGTAAAAACATATATAGAAATTGTATATATTGTATTATATAAATTTAAAACAATTAAGTCAATTAACATGTAACTAGTAAAGCTATAACAGAAAGCAGTTATAAAATTTAAACAATTAGATTATACTAATTTGGCTACAATAAAATAATTTATTTTGATTGAAAAAAATATTGTATGGATTACTAAAGTTAACAAAAATAAAAAAACATAAAATGCTAAAAACAATAATAGGGCACTGCTTTATACTTTTTTTATAAAAACAAATATACATAATCTTTAATACTTTTTGAAGTCTATTAATAAAAAAACTTGTATTATAGATCAAAATTTAATTATATATGTCAAAGCCAAATGTGTTATAGTGTATTTTAAATTAAAGTTTGTATTAAATACTGTTTTTAAACCAATATTAATATTAAAGAATACTAATTTGTATTAATTTTCTCTAAATTTAGCCAAATATGCCAAATATGAAAAATTAAGTCATATATTATACTATTAATAGAAAAACTTTTTTTGGTAATTTGTCTTGTAAGATTTTTTTAAAAGTAGATAAAAGCAGGCTAATAACTATTTATGTCAAATAATCAACTTTTATTATTTATTTAGTGTTTTTGGTGTTACGGTTTAAGAATTTAGCAAAAAAAATTATAAAAATAATATAAACTATTCAATCATAATATAGCACAGTAATAATCTTAGAAAGGTAATGATTAACATAGTAGCAAACACCATCTTGCGATAGTGGCAAGCACCAGTTCACAATAGCAGCCAACACCAACTGGTGATAGCAGCAAGCACCAGGTTGAAATATCAAAAAGAAAGTATTTTCTCGTAGAACTACAAACATGTATATATACAGTAGTTTTAATATTGGGAAAGAATCAATCAAGTAATAAAAATCATAACTTATCAAGCAACAGATCCAATTTTATCCAACAAACCCTACTTTAAATCATACTTTCAAATTAAATATCCCAAGAAACCTTTAAAAATCAAAAAGAAATGAAAAAGAATATTTAAAACAGAACTATCACAACCCAAAGTATTAAGAAACTTACTTGTATTATTTATTGAATGAAACTATCATTCATCAACTAAATCCCTTGGAAGAATAATCCTTGATCAAGATTATTCACGTTGCTACTAATTGATAAAAGCTTTATTGTGAGAATTAGAAAAGCGCTAAAGACCATTAACATTCTGTGTTTCTAGATTAGAGAAACACATCAGGCAATTGCAAGGATAGCCTCAGAGAAGACCCCAAACAGTGGGTAGATTTCAGTTCAGCCTCTAAGAAGGAGTACATAAACACACACAACAATCAAGAATTAAAGAATAACTTACATTGCAACAGTAAAAAGAAAGCCTTCAGTGTAACAGTGACATTATCACACAAATAGAATTAAGGAACTCACCAAAGACTGATTGCAATTAAAGCAGGATATCAGCAATTAAATATAACAAGAAAACCATCCCATAACATTTGGTGAACCCTACGAGGAAAGAAAATCAAAAAGGAAATAATAATTAGCAATAATTCATTGCTAAAAAGGAAAAGACAAAAGTGGCGACAAAAACCTCTAATCTTACTGTTCTTGAATTCTGCCGTGCTATTTACACACAAAATCAAAGTGATCTTAGATTACCAGAAGGGTGTTGTCCAGCAGAATCTGCTCTCACTTATTATATCAACGCCAGAATAAATTATCATATAGGAAAGGAAGAAGAACCACACGATGCAAAACTTAGATTGTATAGAGAATTATCACAATACACTACAAAAGAAGTAGCAGTAATAGCCGCAACTATTGTCAAAATCCATCGAGAAATTGAGCAATACGCCAACGAAAATTTTCCAATATCTACAGGAAACACTAGGGAACGTGCCAACAAAACCAAAGAAAATTTAGAAACTAATCAGGAAAGTAACCAGATGTGTATAAGAGACAGCCGACTCGTGGTATCAAAGCCTGGAAACAAAACCCACGAGCTTCGCCGAATTTAAAAATGCACTCCTGGAGTATTTTAGCGACCCAAATGCCGTAATCCAACTACAGAACGAATTCAATACTATCAAGCAAAATACTGGTGAAACTGTCACCCAATACCTTGCTCGATTCAATCAAATTCGCCGTCAGATTGAAGCAATTGAACAAGGATACTACACTGATCCTCAGGTTTTAAATCAGTTTATTAGAGGATTAAAAAGCAGCATTTTAGGAAGAGTACACCCTGCCCACCCTAATTCCTTACCAGAAGCCGTTACACTCGCCAGAGCCCTTGAATCGGCTGAGAAAAAAGCTAACCATAGTCAAATGGTTAACATGGTAATGGAGGAAAATAAGACAGAAACATTAGAGAAAAGAGTAACGCGATTAGGGGAGGAACTCTCTAAGAAAATAGAAAGTTACCTCATCCCGGATCCGAGAAAAAATACATACCAACCACCTCAAAGACGCAGCCAGGAAGTCAGCAACAGTCGAAATAATCGCTCGTCACGCCAGGAATTCAGAACAGAAACACGCACCTGCCATTTTTGCAAACGCATAGGACATTTGATTAGTCAATGTCGAATGCAAATGATGCAGGAAGCATGCGAAAATAATTACTATGCACCACTCCAAATGCCCAGAAACCAGTACACGCCAATACCACGCCAATATCTCACCACATATCAAAATCAAGGAGCTTACCAGCAACAGCCCATGATAGCCAACCCGAATTGGCATCCCGAGGCCTGAAATCAGCCCATGTGGAACCAGAACGCGTTGGTCCAGAGGAATCCAAACCGCGCCGGAACCAATCAGCAAACCAATCCAAACTACCAAAATTATCAACAAACTTACCTTAATATACCAGAAAACCTGATCATCGGAAACAATGACGGTAGAAACATAAACAGAACCAAGAATTCCTCCAAATTGAGCCAGACAATACCACCAGCAGTTGCCACCGAAGATAGCAGCCTCGCAGCTATTTTTCCTTTTGAATTAGAGGAAAACGAGGCTATGTTCAGTGGAGCAGCATTGGACGAAAAACGCCCAATTACTGCTATGTATACGGAAGCCACTGTAAACAATACCCCAATCAAACTTATCTTAGACAGCGGATCCGCTGGAAGCATCATAACGCTTCAACTAATAAACCAACTGGGTTTCAAAGTTGATCATGCCACGATGTCCCAAATCATAACAGCCGATAGAAGTACAAAGCTGCCTTATGGCGAAATTGACTCATTCCCTTTCGAAATTAACAGCATAGTAATACCTACAAAAGTATTAGTAATGGACACTACACAATATCAAGCGTTAGTAGGGAATGACTGGCTAACAAAAGCCAACGCCACCTTAGACTGGACCACCCAAGAGCTTCTGATCAATTATAATGGCCACCAGGCCAAAATTCCAGCCACCTGTGGCCACTTCCAAAAACCCAGCGCCAACCAAAGACCTACCTTTGAATTTGAGGAAAATCCAGCACTACCAGCCATTGAAACCTATCAGCTCTCTTGGGCTGATGACCAAAAAACAGGACTACCAGCCGTACCAACGTGGACCAGCGAAGAAAAATCCGAATGGAACCAGGTAAGTTCACAAAGAAACCACCAGCGACGCAGACCAAAGCTAGAATGCTCGGTTTGCAAGAAGAAACTCTCGTCTATGACTGCATGCAGCGCACCAGATGAAGACCCAAGAAACTCCACCCACTACTATTGTAACCGTTGTAACAAAGAAAAATACGGTTACTCAGAAAGACACGGAAAATGGGACGAGAAACCGTGCCTCGCTTGTGGAGAACCGTTATCAAGAGGGTGCGACTAGAACGACTTACCAGGCAGAGGAGAAATGTGTGACACAACTTGCCAATACATGATCCTCATCTGTGACTGGGTAAGAGGAGGAACGCCGTTCGAAGCAGCGTTCAACAGAGCGTTAAAAAGACTACAGCACTACTCACACGATGAGGACAAGTTGTACAACACCGCACAAGCCAAAGTAAGAGGAGGAACCGCCGAAGAAATACAACGTTGGAAAGAGTCAGCCGAAGTAGCCGACGAAGTCGCCAACTACAACATGTTTGACCCAGTGGACGAATTCCAGGACTACTACCAACAACTATGCCCCACTCGACAAGAGCAAGAACAATACCTCGCCCAAATCAACACTTACCTCTGCGAAAACTGTCTCATCCCATGCCAAAGTCAGTGCTATGAAGAGTGTCAAGACGAAAGGGACTTAGAAAGAAAAATGGAAATTGAGAATCAGCAGTCTCAAAATCAATTAATAAATCAACAAGACTCACCTGACGGTCCCGAGTCAGAAAAATTTGTAGCCTATACTGACCTAGAACAGGTGACTGACATCCGATACTTCGACAACGGGCACTTAGGAATAATACCCGAAAGAGCCCATCCAACCGACGCCGAATTCGATCTATGTTATTCGGAAGACCAATCCACAACGTTACCACCCAGGAGCATCACCAAAATTGACCTAAAAATAGCGGTTGAAATTCCGCCAGGAATAATGGTTCAAATGGCGTCGCGATCAAGCTTCGCGAAAAAAGAAATAAGCGTTTAAGGAGGAGTAATTGACTCCGGATACACTGGAAATTTGATGGTTTTGCTACAGAACAATTCAGAAAAGCCTTATACTATTGAATCTAAGGAAAAGATTGCACAAGCAATTTTCCTACCATTGGTAAAAATTGGGAAATTTGTGCCAGTGGAAAATCGTGAGGAATTGTCACAAACAACGAGAGGAACTTTTGGTTTCGGATCGACAAGAAAAAGAATTGAAGCGAATTTCACTGAAACAATAGAGGAAAAAGGCGAAGTAATTAAAAATGAGCGGTCCATCACGCTCCTACCATATGGAAAATCAGAAATAAGAATAAAAAGGACAATTAAAGAAAAAGACCTAATAATTGAGCCCTACTCAGAAACTTGCCAACAGTTTCTTATAGGACTTACTAACCTTTTTATTCCAGCTGATAAAGCTCAATAGATAAAAATTCCTATTGCAAACACCACAGAAGAACCTGTCTACATTTCGGAAGACACCATCATTGGATACCTCGGAACGGAGCTAGAAAACACGTCAACACCACAAGAAATTCTAAATTTCCCAGAAATCGCCCTCTACTGTGAACTCACTTCAACAAATTAATAACACAGTATTGAACCACTATAGTAACTTAGAATTTAATGAAGAAATTAACTTCAATTTTGACGGAGCTCAATCTTGAAAGGAGAGGATAATATTATGGTTTAAGAATTTAGCAAAAAGAATCATAAAAATAATACAAACTATTCAATCATAATATAGCACAGTAATAATCTTAGAAAGGTAATGATTAACATAGTAGCAAACACCATCTCGCGATAGTGGCAAGCACCAGTTCACAATAGCAGCCAACACCAACTGGTGATAGCAGCAAGCACCAGGTTGAAATATCAAAAAGAAAGTATTTTTTCGTAGAACTACAAACATGTATATATACAGTAGTTTTAATATTGGGAAAAAATCAATCAAGTAATAAAAATCATAACTTATCAAGCAACAGATCCAATTTTATCCAACAAACCCCACTTTAAATCATACTTTCAAATTAAATATCCCAAGAAAAAAAAAAAAATCAAAAAGAAATGAAAAAGAATATTTAAAACAGAACTATCACAACCCAAAGTATTAAGAAACTTACTTGTATTATTTATTGAATGAAACTATCATTCATCAACTGAATCCCTTGGAAGAATAATCCTTGATCAAGATTATTCATGTTGTTACTAATTGATAAAAGCTTTATTGTGAAAATTAGAAAAGCGCTAAAGACCATTAACATTCTGTGTTTCTAGATTAGAGAAACACATCAGGCAATTGCAAGAATAGCCTCAGAAAAGACCCCAAACAGTGGGTAGATTTCAGTTCAGCCTCTGAGAAGGAGTACATAAACACACACAACAATCAAGAATTAAAGAATAACTTACATCGCAACAGTAAAAAGAAAGCCTTCAATGTAACAGTGACATTATCACACAAATAGAATTGAGGAACTCACGAAAGACTGATTGCAATTAAAGCGGGATATCAGCAATTAAATATAACAAGAAAACTATCCCGTAACATTGGTAATGTATTTTAAACAAAAATTGTTGGTGGCTTTTTATTTTTCTCTCTTTATAAACAAAATAATTCATCAAAAGTTGACTTTTTCTCAAAAATAAAGTCTTTTTTATTGGTTATATTAGACATTAATAATAAATTTACAGTTATTAAACACAGTTTTACAGATCTTACAAAACAAATTAATAAGTTGGCAAAAAGATTGAAAACACTTAGATTAATAGTTTTCCAGTTATGTCTTGAATGTCAATTATTGGTAATCTTTTTATTGCAGAATTAAAAGATGAATATAGTAATAAGTAAGAGTTTAGATACAGTTACTAGCAACAAAACTATAACAAAAAAAAGTTTTCTTTTATTTCAAGACATTATTAGTTTAGAAGCAAGCATAAACAATTTGTTTAATATAATTATAAATCTGTTAACCAAAATAGAGAATATTGGTTTGAATTTAGGCACTTTTTTCTATTAATAATTAATTTAGTTTAAAAAATTTCTATATGTAATATTTGAGATATCAATGTTTCTATTAAGCAAAAGAATATTGTTTGTTGACATATAGATTTGAATAACATAATTTTTATTATTATGATAATAAAATTAAGATTTAATATTAGATTATAAATTATGAATAAGTTTAATTAGATACAAATTTTTACATTTGGTTTAGATAAAAGTTTTTTTAATATTAAAGTGGCTATTATTATAAACAGTTTTTGGCTTAACATGTTTTAAAAATAAAAAAAATTTCTGGTTGAATTATTTCTATTCAATTTTTGTTTAAAGGAAAATTTTCAATTACAATCTTTAGTTTGTATACTGGTTTTTTTGCTGAGATTAAATTTAGTTAAACATCAAAGATTAATTTTTTTATTGTTAAAATAGTTAATTTCAACTTTTTTATAGTTTTGAGTAGAGATTTTAATAAAGATAAATCAAAAAAAAGTGCAAGTTTTAAGTTTTGCTTAAATTTAGGTTTAGTTAATTTTTTTAGTGACTACTTATTAATTAAAACTTCTATGTAAAACAATTTTAAAGATATTAAAAAAATTATTGATTATATTTTTGTGGATAAAAATTTGTTATCTGTAGTTGTTAGTTATAGAGTTTATCTTGTGGTTGAATTTTTTAATGCTAATTACAAAGTGGTTTTGGTTTTGGTTGGTCTAAAAGATTTTTTAAATATTTATTTAAACAATATATGCAAACAAGCTAACAAAAATTATTGAAAGTTTAAGATAAAAAAGCAAATAATTTCAAATAAACATGTTTTAAAAAGTGCTCTTTAATTAATTATTTATTAAGGTTAGGTGAATTTATAAATACTAAAAGTCTTAATAATTTAAATGTTATGTAAAAAGTATTAAAAGAAATAATAGTGAATTTAACCAATAAAATGTTTTCTAAACATTAGTTTAATAAAGTTGATTGTTTAAAAAACAAGCAATTTTTAAAGTTTTTCAAATTAAAACTATTGGTTTTTAAGATTGTTAAGAAATTGAGTTTGAGTAATAAGTTTAAATTTGATTATTTTACTAAAACTTGGTTGTTTATTAATAGTATTAAGACTTTAAAAATTTGTAAAATGGTTTAAAATAGCATAAAAATAATGAATATTATTAAGCATTTATTAATAATCAAAAAAAATTATAGAAAGTTCAAGTACTATAAATTTAAAACTGCTAAAAATATATTTATTAAAAAAATAATAGAAAAGCATATAAAAAATTTTTGTTTTAACAAAAAGTATATAATAAAAAAATTTTTGAAATTTTTTTTTTGTAAAATAGTTTTTGATTATTTAGTAATAAAAAAAAAGTTAATTCTAAAGCTAAGTAAAATAAAACTTGAAGTTGACAAAATTATGAAAAATTAGACAAAAAAGCAGATTGTGTCTTTAAAGTTATCTAATCTGTAGTTTTATTAATATGTATTCTTAAAATATATAAATAATACTGCTTTTTTAAATATAATAAAAGATTTTAGCATAAATAAGTTGGTTTTAATAATTAAAAATCTGCTTAATAGTAAAGCTACTAATCTGTTTAATATATTTAATGAACTTTAGAATTATTATAATAATATAATGATAAGATATCTATTGGTTCTAATGAACTTTTATTTGGTTTTTAGTAATATTCCAATTGTCTTAAAAAGGGCATAAGTTTCAATGATCTTTAAGTCTTATAAATAATATGATATTTTAACAAAAATTTGTTTATTGTACTAATTGAAATTGCTAAAAAAATCTTGTTCAAGATTTTTTTAAATCAGATTTTAATAACTTATAGCAAATTTGGTGTTCTTTAAAATAATAATTTCTCGGTTTTAAAAAGCATTTTAACTCAGTTTTCTGTGTTTATTATTGGTTTAATAATTAAAAATGTTCTAAAAAAAACAGAAAGCTTTAATTAATATTACAAGATATATATAAAACATATAATTTGATTGAATATTATTATTTAAAAACTAGCTTACAGCATATTAAAATATATGACCAGTTTATTGAATTTTTTGGCAATATACATAAAAAAAAATAAACAAAGTAATAACTGATTTTAGACTTTTAAAAAATTATAAAATACATAACAAACTAGATTAAAATAAAATTTTTTCATCTTTTTTGTGAAAAATATTTTATGATTCTTTTTGTGTAAGGTTAAAAAACATAAATATTTATATAAATACCAAATTGATATTAAGTTTATGATTAAGACTGGTAAAATAAAGAATATAAAAGAAAAAATATTGTTTTTTGCAGTAAATGTTTTGTTAATAACATAATTTAAATTAAGAATAGTTAAGCTACTATGCAATATATTTTGGATATAATTAGCAAATTTTTTAAAATTAATAATATTTTGATCAATAATAAAAAAACAATCGCTATTCTTATTAATTAGAATATAAAAATAGCATCTTTAAAGATTAGTAGTGTTACCCAAGTAGAAAAACCAAAAAGCTATAGAAAAACGTAACAAAGAAATGTGACAAGAAAAATGTGGTACAACTCAAGGTAACACAGAACAAATGAAAGCAATAGCTAGCTATAACAAGCATTAGCTAGCAATAACAAGCAATAGCTAGCAATAACAAGCAATAGCTAGTAATAACAAGTATTAGCTAGCAATAACAAACAATAGCTAGCAATAATGAACAATAGCTAGCAATAGTGAAACAATTGAAAGCAATCTTATAAAACCAAAAAAATGTATAAAAGCAAGTAGTTGTAAAAGTTTTTTAGTTAGTTAGTAATCAATTTTACTTTGTATTATACTTATTATATATCCATAAGTCCAAAATACAATAATTATCAAAAACAAAATCTAATTTACCAATTCATGTTCTCCAATCTTACAGATTTTAATTGAAATTAAAATCAGTATTTCCTATCTTTGTTCCAGGA
>JAAOMT010000518.1:154405-238687 GCA_016748015.1 Geosiphon pyriformis
AGCTAGCAATAACAAGCAATAGCTAGTAATAACAAGTATTAGCTAGCAATAACAAACAATAGCTAGCAATAATGAACAATAGCTAGCAATAGTGAAACAATTGAAAGCAATCTTATAAAACCAAAAAAATGTATAAAAGCAAGTAGTTGTAAAAGTTTTTTAGTTAGTTAGTAATCAATTTTACTTTGTATTATACTTATTATATATCCATAAGTCCAAAATACAATAATTATCAAAAACAAAATCTAATTTACCAATTCATGTTCTCCAATCTTACAGATTTTAATTGAAATTAAAATCAGTATTTCCTATCTTTGTTCCAGGACAGATGTCATTAGCATAAATGCTTTGAATTCTTAACAATTTAGACCAATTGCTCTTGATTATGGTAATTGATGGAAACTAATTCTTTTTTTTTTTTCTCTTTATTTTTTTTATTTTTTTTTTTTGTTTGGAGCAGCAATATAGAAAAATTGACTGTCTTGGAATAAACTTTGTGATAGTCTGGTAAAAAAGAAAAGCTCTCTCTAAGTTTTGGATATTAATGTTATCTTAGTAGCTTACCAAAAGGGTGAAAAGACAATGCCAGACCCTAATAACTGCACTTGTTAATGTGGAGAAGAAAGTTCACATCTATGGAAAACATTGCAATCAACAAAAAACAAACTCTGTGTCTTATAACCAAAAAACTCAATGGGTAAATTCATATCCAAGAATAGACCTTCAGAGATTGATAACACAAACACTGTGGAAAGAGCAAACAACCTTGAAAGACCAAAAAAATTAGAGTACCAAATATTACTATTATACTCTATCCAGTTTATCCATAACAGTAATTTACTAATTTTAATTGCTAAAAAGAATAAATTACACAATTATTTAGAAATTTTTTTGTTAACTGAGGAATTATTAAAGCTAAGTATAGCTAAAACTTATTCTAATGTTCTGTTTTTTGCCAATATAATACTAAAAAAAAACAATTAAAAAATTTTAGATAATAACAGAACTGATTTGTTGATAAAAAAAACTGCTTATTCCTTCTATTTTTTGTTAAGTGATATATATAAACATTTTATGATGACTAAAAAGATGGCAGTATTTGGCAATACTTGTTATTTTGTTTGTAATTTGTATAGATTTGTTTATTATATTTAATAGAAAGTTGGTTTTAGTTTTGATATAATTTCTGATTCATTAATTTAAAAAGTGAATTAATCTTTGACTGTACAAATATAACACTCTAATTTACATATGTTTTCTAGATTTATTAGCAAAATTTCAGCCAATTTGCATATGTACTTAATAAAAACAGTACATAAAAAACTGTCAATAATAATTAAAAAAAGATTATATAACAAAACCTATCCTAATGTTTTATGTTTATTATATAAAAAGATGAAAATATTAGATTATGTATTTATTTATTCTAAAGATATTGGTGTTTATAAAAAACTACTGTTGAAACTTTTTGATTATTAAATATTATTGGCTGGTGTTTATACTTTTTTTATCTCTATTGTATTATAAATATTGGTTTTATGTACATTTAATGTAGATTTGTATGCTGTAATTTGTAAAGATTTTGTTTTAAAGAAGTGGTTATTAAAAGCTGTATTAATTTTAAAAATAAAAAAAAGGCAGTTTTAACTGTTATTAAGTTTGTGTAATGTTTAGTAAAATAGCACTATTCAAGAATTTGGCTTCTTAAAGCTAAGTATAAAATTAATATAAAAAAAGCTGGTTTAATTGATAATATTAATATTTAATTGTTTTGTAAATTACTAGTTTGCTTGTTAAATGAAGTAATTTAGTTATTGGAAGTTATCAAGTTTTTTATAATTAGTTTTGGTTAGTGTAATCTGTATTTCTTTTTTTCTGGTTTAGCAAGTAAAATTATTATTAATCTAAATATGTAATAGTGTTTTATTTGATTTAAGTAGCTGGTCACATAAAGTAAATATATGAATTATATTTAATTTAAACTTTTTAATTTAATTTTATGTATTAGATAACAATTAAACTTTATTTATAAAATAATGATAATAAAAAATTAGATTATTAATTAGATAATAATATTTAATAATATAATAATTTAATAAAAATAAATTAAATTGTAATATATATTAATTGATAATAAAAATTATTAACTTAAATTTTTATTAATAATAATAATAATTTAAAAATTTAAAAATTTATTTAATTTAATTTAAACAAAAACAATCTGATAATTAATATTAAAAAACTTTATTATATTTAATATTTTTTGACCAATTATAATATTTATAGATAATATATTAATAAAAATATAGTTTATTATTTCTTCTACTTTTTTAAAAAATTTTTAAGTTGTAATTTTAACCAAAAAACTATTGTTTAAAAAATTAACTAGTTTTAAATCTAAATACTTTTTAAAGTTTGCATATTTTTAAAAACTATTTTTATTAAAATTACTATTTATAATTACAAAAAAATTTTATTTACAGTTTTCAAATTAATTTTACCAGTTTAAACATGTTTTATTTTTATAAAAATACCAATATAAAATTTTAAAATTACAACAAAAAGTTTGATTTTAAAAAACAATTTAATTAATAATAGTTAACTAATTATTTTTAAAACTTTATATATATATTTAACCAAACTTATTTTTATAATAAATATAATACCAAACTTTAAATAACTAAAATTCAAACTAAAAATAAAGATTTTTATCTTATTAAACTTATTTATAATTTAAAATTTAATTTAATTCTTTAATTTAATTTTAATAATAATAAATATTAAATTGTTTGAATTTTTTTGCTATTTTACAATGTTTTTTTGTTTTATAAAATTATTTATTACTTTTATTTTACATGTAATAATTTTCCAAAATAAATTATTTATTAAAAAAAATATATAAAACTTATTTTTGAAAAACATCTTATTTAATCTTGAAAGCTTGACCAATTTAGTAACTATATATAAATACTTTATTATGGCTAATAGTCTGCTGGTTTCTGGTAATGTTTGTCATTTTGTTCAGAACATTTTTAAGTCAGTGAATTAGATGCATTAAAAAACTGGTTTTGGTTCTAGAGTTTTAGGTAGTTTTTTAGTTTGTAATATTGATTAATCTATACTATAGCAGTTTGACATCCTGATTCACATATATTATTAGAGTTTATAAGCAAGACTTCAGTTGAATTGCACACTTATTTTATGAAGATTGTCTATGATAAACTGTCTATTGTTGTTAAGAAAAAACTTTATGCCAAATATTACTCTGGTGTTTTATGTTTGTATTATGAGGAGATTAAGTTTTCTAATTATGTGTTTATGTGTTATAAGAAGTTCATCTCCTGCAAGGCAATTTTGTTTAAGTATATTTTATGTTGAAGGTTTCTGGCTGGTTCTTGTCTTTTCACCTCTTCTGTAGTTGTGAAATCTCTTCTCTCATGTTTATCTGATGTCAGTCTGTATTCTCTTTTTTACAAAAACTTTGTGCTTGCAAGGTGGTTTGAGAAAATGATACAGATTTTTGATGATTATAAAGAAACTGCTCAGATTTTGGTTGATTTTGTGTATGGTTTGGATGTTTGACACCATTCTAAGTTGTGAAGATTTAGGTCTAGGTTTAGAGTAGATATAGAGAGAAATAATTTAGTTAGTAATTTAAGGGTAATGTCTGTGGTATTTGTTGGCTTAGTGCCAGTTTTTTTGGATAATGTGATTAAATTAATTGATATTAATGATTTATTTAGAATTAGTTTTGGTTTCTGTATATCTTGCTTGTTTTTTTCTGGTTTAGATGGTGAAGCTACTATTTATATAAAGGCTTAGTGTTGCTTTGATTAGTCTAAATGACTGGTTACATATAGTAAATACATGAATTGTATTTAGCTAAGGTCTATAGTTTTGACTCTATATACTAAATAGTGATTGGGCTGCATTCATAAAATGTTAATAAAAAAAATAACTAATTTAAAAACAACAAAAATAAAAATACTAAAACTTACAATTAATATACTAAAAAATTTTCAAAAAAAATATCTAAAATTAAATCAAAAACAGAAATTAATACTATAAAAAAGTAACAAATTATATAAAAAACAAGTAAAAACAAAATATTCAATCTAAAAAGTATTTTTAAAATTTTATTATAATATATTCAATTTTATTTTCAAAATAAAGACTTAAGCTTAAAAAAATATCAAATAAAATTGGTTTTAACTTATTATTATAACCAAAAAAATAATTAAAATAATTAGATATACAAAATATAAACGTTTTTTTTGTATAAAAACCAACAAAATAAATTTAAATAATTTCTAAAAATACATATTTATTAAATTTTTTGGAAAAAAATTATATTCTAATTTAGTATAACCAAAACATTTACAATTTTTACAATAAACCAAATTCAACTTAATTTATAATAAATTAATTTTATTAAATACAAAAATAATATAATATATTTTATTTTATTGTTAATAAATATGTAATTAATAAGTTTTTTTACCAGTTTTTTTAAAAACTTTTCAAAGTTATGTACAGTAAGATTTATAAGCAAAATAAATAATACAGCTCTAAACTTATTTTTTTGTTCTTAAATAACTTAATTTTTAATAATTTCAGTTATAAAATTGAATTTTACCAATTAAAATAGATTAATTAAAAGCTAAAAAATTAATTTGACTTAATTTAATAAACTTTATTATAATTTTTTGTTACAATTTAATTAATTGTAATTAAATCAATATAATTTTATTAAATTCAGACAAAACTAAAACAATTGTATTTTTAAAGCATTTATTAGAATTTTTTTAATAATTATTATCAGATCTAAATATATATTTAGCTTTTTAAAATTATTATTTACTAAAATATTCTTATTAATAGTTAATACTATAGCTTTTTTAAACAATTGTCTAATATAAACATAGATTTAATAATTTTTTAAAATTTTAAAAAGATAATAATCTTCTTAAAACTATTTATAATTAAAAATAATTTTATAATCATTTATATTTTTTCGATAAATTTTTTTTTAATAGTTAAAAGATTAATTTAATTTTTTTTAATAGTTATTTTTATTTTTTTTATTGCTATAAAAGCTTGCTGGGAGTTTCTACTAATGGAAATATAATTGCTGATTCACTATATGAGATTACTTTTTCTATTGACTTGTACATAGCACTGGTTAAGAGTTTTGTGTTAAAGAGTTGGGTGGCTGACACAGTAGGCTGTTTGGGTGCTGATTTTGGTGGAGATGCATTGGTTGTTAATTTTGTTCATCATTTTGCTGAGAGTTACAGATCTGCTGTTTGGCTGCTTATAGCTAAGTTAAAGTTTTATTATGAGAAGCATAAGCTCCTGCTGCATAATAGTTCTTCTGTTCCTTTAGTATCTGGTTTGTCTTCCTTATGGTTTGCCAGAACAATTCGGGATTTCAGTTTCAGGTTAGGTATTCATGTGTGCTTTGGATTGTATCTATGTCTAACCAAATCAGATTTTGGTTTCTTGAGTGATGTTTTTGTAGTAAAAAATTTAAGTGTGTAGTGCTGTCTTGATTGGCTTAAGTGGTTGGTCACGTATAGAAAAGGCATAAGCCATGCTTAATTTAGATTCTGTTTTTGATTCTATGTACTTAGGTAGTGATTAGGCTGTACTCGTAAAACTTATAAAAAAAAAAAAAAAAAAAAGTAAAAAAAAAAAAAAAAAAAAAAAAAAAAAAAAAAAAAAAAAAAAAAAAAGCCAATTGTTTAAATTTTAAAGCAATAAAATATAAAAATAAAAGACAAATATTTTTTATTATTTATTTTAAAATTAATGCTAAGTAATAAAGCTACTAACTTATTTATATTTATTTTTTTTGTTTTTAAAATATTTGTTTAAGAGTTTAAAAAAATCTTATTTTTATTATTTGTTTTACAATTATTATTAACTACCAAAACAAATTTTTTTTTTAAAATTAATTTTTATATTATTAAATTACTTAATAATAATTAAAAATTTATTCAAAAATTTAGTTAAAATAAATTTGTTTTATTATTCAAATTTTTGATATTTTTAATCAAATTTTTCTTATAATACTATTAATAACAATTATTAAAAAAATTAATGTTTTGAAAAATAGTTGAAAAATAAAAGAAAAAAAAAGTTTTGTTTTTTGTTATTTATTTGTTATTGCATTAAAAAAATTAATATTTAATAACTTTTATTTAAATTTATTTTTTTTAATTATAATTAAAACAAAATATAAAAAAGTTGTAAATATTACTTTTTTATAATAATTAAAGTTTTATAAAATATAGATAAAATATTAATAATATAATAGTTTTTAAGGCATTTTTTTTTAATTAATAGTTTTTTTTCAGTTAAAATTTTTTTTTAAAAAACATATTAAAGTTTTTAAAATTATTTTTATTTTTTTTTAAAACTTTAAAATTTTTAATAATATGTCTCTTAAAATAAATTAAAATTAATTATTAATTATATTATTAAATATAATATTATATTGTGAATTTTTACTAATTTTAAAAACAAAACAAAATATATTTTTATATATTTTTTCAATTATTAAAAATTTTTTGAATAAATAGTTTTTATTTTAATGTTTAATAAAATTATTAAAATTAAAATAGCTTATATTAAGAATATATTCTAGTTTCTATATGGTTTTTTTAAACTTAATTATTAAAAACAATATTAAGTTTTTTTGTATAAAATTTATATTTTAAGTTTTTATAAATATTATTATATAAATTAAATTTGCTAAATTTTTTTTTATTTTGAAAATTATAAAGTCTTTTGTAATTTTTGTTAATATTTTATTTTTGTTATTATTATCTTTTATAATGTTTTTTTAATACTATTTTGATAATATTAAACTATTTAAAATGTTTTTAATAAAGTTGTTTTAGTTAAATTAAAGCTTATTAATTTGTGATTTTATATTATTGTTTATTTTTATTTTTAATATTGTTTTTGTTTATTGGCTTGTATTAATATAAAATAGTATTAAAATTTTGTTTTTAGTTAGTTAAAATAAGATAATTGCTTTTTAAAATACTTTTAAAGCCAAATTAATTAACTTTTTTTCAAGTTATATTGTCTTTAAAATTAGCAAACTGGTTTTTTAAATTTATAATTATACTTGTTTTATTTTTTATTTTTTTAATTCTACTTAATAATTACAATATGTAATTATATTTGATTTTTAAGAAAATTTGAATATTATAATTATTAAACCTAATATTTTAAAAAAATATTGTATTTGATAATAAACTTTTAATTATTAATATTGTTTTAAATATTAAATTTCAGATTATTTAACTGTTAATTATATGATATTATTATCTTTTTTTTTAAGTTTTTTAGTAATTTCCAAGTTTTTAATTCATTTTTATTAATATTAAGTTTTATATCAAGACTTTTGTTCTTTTAATTTTTTTTTTATCATATTTTTGGCTATTTTTGTTATTATTATTGTTAATTTTATGGTTAATTCTAGATTAAATTTTTTGAAATTTCAAATCTTTTAATTAACTGTATTAATAAAATTTGTTGTTGAATTAATTAGTTTTTGGTTATTTTTTTTAATTATAAATAATTAATTAAGTTATAAAGTAAAATTTAATATTATTACAATAATTGTTATTATTATAAGCTTTACTGTTTTTTGGCTAATTTGTTTAAAAATTTTGTTAATCTTAAAAATAAGATTAAATTTGGTCAAATAAATAATAATAAAATAAAATTTGTTAAGTTATTTTTTTTAAATAAGTCAATTTTTAAATATTTAATAATATTATTATAAATAAGTTTTTTTAATATTAAGAATGATTTAGAAAAAATTAGATTGTTTTTAAATAAGTTTATTTTTACTTTTAGTTTTTTAGTTTAATTTAGTTTTAACTAACTTAAGTGGCTAATTACATGTAGAAAGTACATTAATTATGGCTATATTAAAATTTTTTGAATTTTATGTAATATTTAATAATTAAATTATATTTTGTTAAAAAAAATTAAAAATTTGTATTAACAATATTTGATTAAAAAAAACTTAAAATTTATTGTTTTTAGCAATTTTTTTAAGTGTATAAAGATATTATTTTAAATTTCAATAACTATTATGTTAGTTTTTGAAACAAATAAAATTTCTTAAGTTAAAATATTATGCTGTCTTGAAATTTATTTTGAATTAAGATATTTTTATCAATTATCTTTTTTATAAGTTTTAATAAAATTAAACAAGATAACAATATTATAAAAGTTAAAAAAAAAATTTTAAAAAATTTAACTTACTACTTTAACTTAAAATTTAAACCAAAAATTAATAATAAAAAAAACAAAAAAGATTATTTTAACTTAGTCAAACAATTTACAGCACATCAAAAATTATTACCAAATATTTACAAATATTTAAACAAGAAATTTACATTAAATTATCACTTTTAATCATATTTTTTTCAGCTTTATTTGCTTAAACTTAAATAATTAACTTATCACTAACTTATTTTTTAAGATTGAAAAACTTTTTATTACCAAAAAATCTAACTCAATAATAAAAACAAATTTACACAAGTATAAATATTATTAATTACTTAACAAAAAATTAAAATAAATATTTAGAAACACTAACAAATAAAGAAAACATTTTTGAATTTATTAAAAAAAAAAAAAATAATAACTATATATATTATTAAAATCTCAAAATTTTCAGAGAAATATTAAAACCAGTTCTTAAAAATAACTTGATAAAATCATAAAAACAAAAGATATAAATAAATAAAATACAACAAAAATATTAAAACAATTTTTTATTTTTTTTAAAAAACTATTGTTAAATAGTTTAAAAACTTAAATACATTTTTTAACAGCTAATAAGTATTTAAAAATGCTTTTTTTAAGCTATTTTTTAAAATAGCTTTTAAAACATTAAACAAGAGTTAATTGAATCTGTAATAACTTTTTTTTTTATTAGAGTTTAATAAACAAGATCCAATCATTATCTAATACAATATGACCATATAGAATCTTAAATTAAATGTGGTTCACGTGTTTTCTACATGTAACCAGCTACTTGAGCCAGTTCAGGTTATACTATGTTGATGCACTAAAAGAAAACTTATCCAAAGATGACATTTTTTGAATGACAAGAAACAAAGTCACACTGCAAAGAACCAATCCAACCAGTCATTCAGCTGTCTTCAAGGCATTAACTTTAATATCAATAGATTCATGTTTCCAAAGGAACATCAAGTTAAAAAACACTTCATTATCCAAACCAACTGGGTGTTTTGAATCACCAGACATATCAATATCCTCCATGTAGCATTCTTTTTTTAAAGAAACCACTTCTCTTCCCAACTTATCAACAATTTTACTAAAAGAATCCAAATGTATTATAATCTCATTAACTTTAAAGCCAAGTTTACTGCTTAAGACCAAATCTCTATTAATAAAATGTTTGAACAATTTGACCAAAAAACCAACTGGTTTAACAATAGACTCAACCAAAGCAGAAAGCTTGACCAAATCAAACTTCAAAGAAGCCAACTGAAAAGACACTAAAAGATTACCAATAATTATAGAAGAAGAAACAGGAGCTGCCAAGAGAAGAAACTCAGAAGAATTCAAGAAAGCAGAAGCTTTTACATAAGAAACACTACTCATAAAATGTGTTCTAAACACTTTGGGAGCCTTAAGAGAGAGAGGTGAAGAAACTTTGCAGTCTACAGCCAAATGGTTCACCTCTTAATATTTAAAGCAGTGTTGACAATTAGGGATTTTCCACCAAATACGGCATTTTCTTAAGGTACTAGTTTTGACAATTGCAGAGTCCAAATCAATTTGGAAACCAAACATAACCAGAGCAAATTAAAAACAACAACCAGAATCAAGCAAACAAAGAATGAAACAAGTCTGGCCACCAACCTAAAAGATCATATCACTAATCTCAAAAACAGTACAACCAGAAAAAAGATTGACCAACTTGGCCTTAAACTGATCACAAAACAAAATTGTCTTATTTTGATTGATAAGAGAAAAAATATAAACACTATCTTTGTCCACCAAAATCAACCAGTAAATAAGAGCAAAAGCAGCAGCATCCAATTTTTTAAAGTAAACAATCACATATTGCCAAACACTAGCAGGTTTCAGTATGACACAAAAAACTTCACCAAAAACACTAAGAGCTGACTTAATATTAGCAGCAGATACATCCAAAGGCACATCACACAGTGCAATAGCAGCAAAAAAAGAACTAGACTCAGAAACCACCAAAGACTTGGCAATTTTAAAAGAGGCAAGATGAACAAAGCTTGTAAGCTCAACCAAAAATGCAGCATTTAGAGAACTTAGGGAAGCAAACTCCACACAAAAGAGTTTTATATTGTCCTTAGAAACAGATTTTGCACCCAAAAAACCATGTATAGACTAAAAAACAGTCTTAACATAAGCCAATTTGATCTTAAAAATAGCATCAGACACCAAAAAAGAGGCCATTCACTCAGCAAATCTTTAATAACTAGCAATAGTTTCCCAAGCACTACCAGCAGCAGCACCAGAAACCAGAAAGGGAGATGATTTGGTTTCCATTTGGTCAGCCCAGTTTTCTGAAACAGATAACACTACAAAAGATGATTGGTTTGCTTTTAAAACTGGTAATGACCTACTAGAAGACTCTACATTTGACAACACAATTAGTAATTGATCTTGGCCTATCTTAGATATGTGCTGGATGATATTATAAAGATCTCATCTAAAATCTCATTGGAAACCACAAAGAGGTTTAGTGTAACAATAGCAGAGGCAAGCGACTGCCTCTACTTTTCTGAACTTTTGGTCTTTTTGACCATTTTTTTTAAAGAGAAGGTGTTAACAGCACCAGATGTTGAAGCTATGAAGGGGAATACCAGCTTGTTAACTGGTCTATTATTAAATATTTTTGGGCTCTTAGTAGGAGTAAAGGCAACACTGGGACTAATCCAAGTGTGTCTTTTTGAAAAAACTTTAACTGGTAAAAAACCAGTCAAAAATGAGAAAGTTGCTTTAGTAGCTACCAAAGGCAGCTTTTTATGATTATTAGGTAAAGGAAAGGCTTCTAAAACGTTCTGCCTAGTTGTTTTTACTACAGAAAGAGCTCTTCTGGTTAAAATTTTATTAAATATTAGGTATAGCTTTCTTACTCTTTGCTTTGATTATGGTCATAAAATTAAGGAGACAAAGAGTGTTTACTTATTTTAAAAAGTTTTATAAAAAATTAAACAATTAAAAACAAACAAATATTATTTTAATGCTTAAGTTTTAAATTAATTTATTGTTAAATTAAAAAACAAACTTATCAAAAAAGTTTAATTATATGTTTTATAAGACTTAGTTTCTGTTATTTACAAAAAAAGTTGTAAATTATTTTACTAACTAACAGCAAAAATATTAACTAATATAATAATAAAACCAGAACAATTTTTTATCATTATTATCTAATAATTAATTTTAAAATTCAAATTATTATTATTATTACTATTACTTATCTATTATTTTTTTAGACTTCAAACAAATTATTATTAATTTGTTTTATTACTAATATAATAACAACAATATTATTAATTATTAATAAGAAAATTGATTTAATTTAATCAATTTTTATTACAAAATTATTTTTAATTAACAAATTTTAGAAATAGTTTTAACAATTAATTATTTTATAAAATAACAAATAACAATAACCAAAATATTTTATACTTAATTTAGTTTTTTAATAATATTTAAAGATTAAATTTTTATTAAACTGTATTTTTTAAAAATAAAACTTTAGTACAACAATAAAACTTTTTTAATAATATTACAATTTTATTAACAAAAATAACTAAAAATATTAATTTATTTGATATTTTTTTTTTGAATTTAAAGTCAACAAATTATTATTTTTATTTAATAATATAACTGTATTTAAACAAAAAGTACAATAATATATATTAAAACCAAAATTAAGAAAAAGTTAATTTGGTTAATTTTAGATAGTAAATCTGTTAAAAATATTATTATTTACTAACTAATACAAAAACTTAATAAAATATTAAAAAATCAGCTTAAACAGTAATTATTGCAGTTTTTTTTATTATATATTTTACAAGTATAGTCCAACTATTACTTAAAACTATAGAATTATATAAGCTTTTATATTAAGTATGGTTTATGTATTTTCTATATATAACCAGTTATTTAGGCCAATTAAGATAACACTAAGCATCTAAACTACTTACAACAAAAAGATTATGCAAAAAACTAAAATAAACACTAAACAACCAAAGATACAAACCAAAACAAACATAAATATTCAGCCTAATATTGAAATCAAAAATCATATCAGAAAACCATAAGAATACTAAACCAAAAATGACCAGTATCACAAATCTATTATATAGTAAAAAGCCACACTTTATATAATATGTTTTTAGCTTGGCAATCAGCAATTATATAGTAAATCTGTAATCTTTAACAAAACCACAGACTAATTTAATAATCAGAGATATACTATTAGAATCACCACTTAGTAAATATATTATATCAACTATCTAATCCTTTATTATAAACTCTTTGATTAAAGACATATATAAATAATCTAAGGACTTAGTTTTATATAAAGATTTTATTATTACATTATTAGTGGCATAAACATCCAGTAAGCTAGATTAAATTTTAATAGTTGTCAAGATCAAGTTTTTCCTAGCACTAGTATTGTAAGTACAAGAAAACATGTAATCTAAGTTCTTAATTAACTTATATCAAATACACAACATATTAGGATAGCTTAAATTGTACAGCCTTTTTCTCACAACTACAGGTAATTAGTAATGTAGAGCTTTTATAAAGTAAGATTAAAGTGCTGCAGAAACAGAGTTGGTAAAATTAGCTCAAAATTAACTATCAGAATGCCATACATTAAATGTTTTTTTCACATTAATTTGGTCATGTAGAGTACTATCTACAGCACTATTTGCACACTTAGAATTTTAATCAACAAAATTAACAGCATCAAAAATACACCTAACAAAATAATGAGTGTTCTCAAAAACAAGTTTGTTTTTAATAAATAGAAAATAACATAACATACTAATTGGCAATATGAAATCAGATACAGTGGCAATATTAGCCAAAAAATCAGCATGCTTATTGTCAATAATTCCAAAATAATTCCTAATCTTGTTTCAATAAACTGACAAATTCTTTGATATAATTGTCTTGTAAATATGCTCTCTTTTTATTTAGCATTTATTGTAAAAATTAGGACTTGTATTTTTCTTAAACAAAGCATACATATCCAAAAACACTTAATTATCCATGTACAAATCAACTAAACTAAATGCTGGAATATTTTCTAAAGCAAGAACAATGACTTGCAGTTCCACCATAGTTGAAAAGAGCAGGTTATATACTTTAACTTTTATATTTTTACCAATATTCGGAAAGTAAACAGCAGTACTATCATGAGCACTAACAAACTCCAAATTTTTGATTAAACTGTTTATATAAACAATTATACTACTAGATTTATTTTTCAAAAGATGCTTACTAACAGATTTAAAATTGGTCAAACAGCAACTAGGAGTAAGATCAGAAGCTAAAAAGCCACTATTAATTAAATTGTTATTTTCAATAAACTTGACTAGCAAATTAAACCAACTAGGAATTAGTTTCTTGGAATATAATTTCTTTTATCTGCAAAAATTACTCTATATAAAACACATGTTTTAATAATCCAAAAGCTAATTTGTAAAAATAATACCAAATCTCTTTAATGAATTTATTATATCCAAATATTAATCCAAGTTCAATATGTTAATAACAGTAACATTATTATTAACTTGGAAAACATTTGGCAGATCAATACCCAAAAAAAGTTTACATATTACCAAAATGTTAGTTATATTAGCCAAAAAGCAATTCATAGAATTAATCAATAACATAATTGGAAAATTAAAAGATTGCTAGAACATCTAACTGATAGTCTGCAATTTATAGCTTTGTGTTTGAATAACTTGCTAAGAATATCTTTTAAGTTGACAAAAATTACCACATTTACCAGAAGTTTTCTGTCTGTATTTATTTAAAAGCTTTAAGATTATATAACTTAGAATAAAAAATGGCTTTATTGGAGAAATTTTTAGACAAATTGGTCTTTAGCTTAAGTCTTTTTCTTAACAATCTGTCTTATTTTTTACACATATTTGCAAAAATATAACTGAACTGCAATCTGTAACCAACAATTGGTTGTAAAACAGCAAACACCAAATAAAAAAACTGTTTGTCTAATACTATTTTTTTTAATACTAAGTTTGTAAAAAACTTAATACCAAACTAAGCTTTAAAAAACTAGGCTTTAAAAGACCATCAGTAAACAGAAAAATGCCCAAGTATCTATGAGATTTGCTTTTTTTAATAATAAAAATATTTGATCTATTTATTAACAAATAATAAATTTCTACCCTTTGGTTAATAGGTATAACTACTGTCTTATCTGTATTTATTAAAATATTATTGACCTAAAAAAACTCATTTGTTACAGTTAATAATATAAAAAAAAACCAATTAAAAAAATTGATAATTTTATTATTATTATTAATAAAATCACTATTTTAGTTAAAGTTTTAATTATAAATACATTTTAATATTATATTTTTGTTAAAAACAATTGGTTTTTTAAAGCCAATACAAATTTAGATTAAAAACTCAATAATTAAAATTTTTATACCAAAAACAATACATTAAAATATTTGTTATTTGTAATACTTTTAACAAATATTCTAAAAAATTTTTAGTATTTAAATTTAAAGAAAAAAAAAAGAAACTTATATGATATTTAATTTATAACTTAATTAATCTAAAAAAACAAAACAATAATTATTTAAAAATTATATATTATTATTAAATAGTTGAGAGAAAAACTTTTTTTTCTCCTTTGTCCAAATTCCCAAAAAAGAGTTAAAGTTTTTTTGAAAGAAGTTTTTTACAATTCAGTATGATAAATTTAAACCCTTTATTCTTGACTACAAAGTCACCATTGGCTGTAGTATTGCTGTCATGAAAAAGACTGCTAAGATTTCTGGTTTTAGTAATGGCTCCAGGCCTGTTTTTTCAAGAAAAAAAAAGAGAGGTGGTGTTTTAGAGGATGGTTTTGGTGGTAATATTGTTGGTCCTAAGGTCTAGATTAGTCATTCATGGGGTTCAGAGACTGGTAACACTACTGAGTCTGATAGTATTGATATAGAAAAGGAATGTCTGATGGAAGAGACCAGTTTTGATTATGGTAAAGATGGTGTTTTTGCTGGTAATACTGATCAAACACTTACTGGTTTAAAAGTTAAAACCAAGAAGACATTGGGCAAGCCTTTGGGAAAAATTGATTTCTCTTTAAGTGACAATGATAATAATGTTTTTTTAGATGCTCCATTGGAGCTCCCCCTATCTTTAAAAAATCTGGTCAACATCTCTGTTCATAAATCCTTCACTTTGGATATTGGTTTGAACAAGATGGTTGAGAAATCTTTTCAAAAAAAACTTCAAATAGTCAGGAAGTTGTTTTCAAAAATCAATGGTTTTGGGGAAGCCTCTACCCTCTCAAAATTTGCTGGGATCATCAGAGCAATATTTACTTCTGAATTAAGTTTGGCACAGGCTTCCAAAAAGGCTGAAGAAGTAAAGATTATAGTAAACTCCAATCTCAAAAAATTATCTGGGCATTCAGATCAGACTGTAGTGTTAAAGAAGATTCCAATTGGTACATTAACTAAGACTGTACATACTGTGCTATCTGAGTTTGGCATTATTAAGTCAATCAAGATGCAATTGGTGGGGCTGTGGCAGAAAGCAGTGGTTGAATTTGGTCAGATTGAGCATGCTGATTTGGTTACAACACATTGGTCTATCTTGATCAGAAAAGATGCTATGCATGTTGCTAAATCTAATGTGAACAAAGAATTATAGGATGTGTGAGATGTTTACAAAGCTCTTTTGTACATTCTGTTAATAGAAACCAATGCACATGATATTTGGGATTATGTTGCTTCAGTGGGTGAAAAAACTTGTGTAATTAACTGTCATCTGGTTTTTTATGCCCAGGCCAGGTGTACTATTGTTTATTTTGATTCTGCTGAGTCATTGGATGCTGTCATAGAAATCACACCTGTTTTAAAGGAGACCAATCTGTGCTGGTCTTGTTTTGTTTTAGCCAAGTGTGCTGGATGTGAGAAATTGGGCCATACATTATTGGCTTGCCATATTGGTGAGAAAAAAAATGTTCTTTCTGGTGCTTCATTATAGAAAACTCTCTCAAACTCAGATAAAAGTAGGCTGGCTGCCATATATGCCAAATGTTCAGCTCCAGTTGCTCATTCTGTTTCTTTTGGTGGTATTTCATGAGCACAAATTGCTGGTGGATCTTCTTTCCTTCCTTCTCCTGTTTGAAATGTTTTGTTGAAAGCTGGCTCCTCTTTAGAAATGAAGCCTATCCCATGGGTATCTTTGAAATTAAATGATAGGTTTGTCACTTTTGAGCACAGTCTTACCAGTTTTGCAGAGCGTGTTGACATGTTGGCTAAGAGGTTGAACACATCTGAGCCAACGGTTTCTCAGCTTAGCCCTGGATGTTAGCCATTGATGATCTCTTCATCACAGAATTAAGGGGCAAATATAGTGATGAGTGAGGGTTTGGGTGTGGCCACTGGTGATGAGACTGTTGTGGAAGCAGTGGTTTTTGATCCTACAGTTATTTCAAGATTGAAAAAAACATTGAACAATCTTTTAATTACAGTTATGAATCTTTCGGCTAAAATGGACAATGCTGATTTGGTTTCTACTCCTCTTCTTTTTCAATGAGTGATAAGATCTAGAAAGTCGTGACTTGTAATGTTAGAAGAATGAACAATCCTGCAAAACAGGATGATATTATTTGTTGGCATAAAAAAAAGAACAATCTAGTTTCTATTTTCATGAAGTCAAAGTTGAAAGGAAAGATTTGCACCTGGATTGTCAACAAATTTGATGGTGTACAGGTGTTTATCTCTGGTTTAGAATCCAGTTATCTGGGTGCTAGTGTTGTGGTTGTTATGAACTCTTCTTTGGCGAGACATGTGTGCAAAATTTCAAAAATGCTTGGTTGGCTCTTGTTTATCAAGTTGCTTTTCAAAAATAAACTTTCAGTGTCAATTTTGGGGCTTTACACTAGTGTTTTTTCAGTGGCCCAGTTTTTTCAGGCTGGCAATATTAACTCTCTTATTGCAAAGGCTGTTAATAAATTTTTTTTTGTCATTCTTGGAGGTGATTTTAATGAAGACAGTTCTCATAAATGTGCAAGTTTCAAGAAATGCCTGGATTTTGGTTTGGTTAATGCCTTGGGTGGAAGCTCTTGTAAGAAATTGCCAACTTGATCTAATTCTCGAGGCATTGTTAAAACAATAAATTATGTGCTTATTTCTTCAAACTTGGTTAATGCAATGGTGGGTTATAGCATGTTTGGTATTGGGAAATACTTTGATACTAATTATCAGACTGTTTTAGTATTGGTAGGTTTAGGTGGTTTGCTCGATGTCTGATTAAATTCTGTTTGCAAACAAGCAAATAAGAATTATTGGAAGTACAATTGCAAAGGTGCAGATGATATTAAATGGGCCAAATTTAAGGATGATATGGTGGTAAATGCTGCTATGTTATATGATGACTTTCTTGTGACTGGAATACACTTGGACTTGGATGCAATGTGGGTTGCTTTCCATAAAGTGTTATGTTTGTCTGCTAAGGCAGTCTTTAAGAAGAAATGGTTCAAGAACTATGATTATGTTTTTGTTAAAAAATCATCTAAATTTCACAAGCTGGAGCTCTTAGTGTCGAAGTTAGTTAAGATGTCTCGTTTGGATTTTTTTGGAGAATTTACATCCTTGTTTGACAAGTGGAAGAGTTTGGATTCAGTTAATGCTTCTGTGATGAAGTCTCTTTTTTTGTCAAATTTTTCTTTTAATGTTATTTGATCAGTTTTGTCCAAAGTTAGGAAGTTATATCACTTCTCCAAAATATCAGAAGCAGAACGTATTAGGAAATCTAGAATCAGGTTAGCAATAGATAAGAGGATAAAAAGTTTCAAATTGAACAAAGATTATACTATTAGGAGTGTGTTGAAACATCTTTTTTACAAAGTGACTTTGGATTATCTAGTCATGGATAATGAATTGGTTTTGGAATCTGATCTGGTTAGAGCCAAAGTGAATGTGATTATAGAAAAATGAACTAGAAAGTGCAATGTGGTTTCTGTTGTTTCTGGTATATGGCATTGCCAATACCAGCCTTTGGAATATATTTTTGATGATGCTTTTTCTGATGTGATGTGCTCAATTGAATTTGATGAAATGTTTGGTGTTATCTCAAATCTGTCTGATGGGAAAGTGGCTGGTCTCTCTGGTATCTCAAATAAGTTATAAAAACATTATAACAGGTCAGTTTTGGATATGCTTTTGGTGCTTTTGAACTTTTGTTTGGATTGTGAATCTGTTCTTGGGCTTTGAAAAGAGGCTTGGATGTCAATGATCCCCAAACTGTATAAGTAGAAGAGTGTTCTCACAAACATCCATCCTATTGCTTTGATTAAGATGGCTTGTAAAATCTTTTCCAAGATTCTTTTGGACAGGATTTCTTTTGTGTACAGTATGTTTAATGTTCTTAGAGGGAATAATTTTTCTGTTCTAAAAGGTATGATCACACAATCTTTTATTTTCACTATTGGATCAGTCATTAAAGATGCTTTGGAAAAGAACTGTGAACTGTGATTGGTATTGTAGAACATGTGGAAAGCTTATGATTCTGTTGGCTGGGAACATCTTAGAGAGAGTTTAGTCAGGATAAAGATGTATGACAAGTTCATCTGGTTTTTTGGTGGCATTTACAATAGTCAGGTCAACAGAGTTATAACAGATTTTGGGTTGACCAATGGATATCAAGTGCATGATGGTTTGGACCAAGAGGAGGTGTTTTCTTCTCTTTTTTGGCACATATTTTATAATCCTCTTTTGTGTGAAGTCAAGAGACAAGAAAGTGTGTGTGGATATAGATTGAACTCTCATTTCGTGACCAGGACTGGTTGCTTTGAATCTCAGGCTGGTTTGATTTCTTTTCTTACTGCAGGCATTTTTGTCAATGACACTATTTGGGTTGGTAGCAGCCAGACTGCTATATAACATATTCTTAATGTCACTAGTGAATTTTTTAGAATCAATGACATTTCAATTAATAATAACAAAATGGTAGCCATTTCCATTAATTGCAAAGTTTCTGAGCCTTGTTTGCTGATCAATAGTTTGTTTATTTTGATAGCCAAGAAAGAGGAGTCTCATCAATACTTGGGCATTTATCTGTTTATTGAGAGTTTGTCAAAGTCTAGCTTGGTTAGAGCCTATCTGAATGTCCAGTTTTTTACCAATCTCGTGCTGAGGAAGGCTGTCTCTGATAAACAGTTCTCATATTTAGTGTTAGCAGTTCTTCACCCCATCATTGTATATAGGATTCAGTTCAGTTTTGTTTCTATTAACGTGTATGTGAAATAGAACACTATGATTTGCAAGAGTTTAAAATCCAAATCTGGCTTGCCACATGACTTTTTCAATGATGCTATTCACCACCCTTTTCTGTATAGTTTGAAGTCTTTTAAACAGATTTAGGCTAAAGGCAAGTCAGTTTTTGTTGTTGGTTTTACCAATTCTGTTGGTATCTTGGGCTGTTTGTTTGCACATAGATCACATAACTTGCAGGTTCTCAGCTGGTGCCCTCACCATCCTCTGTTTTTCCCTTCTTATATTAATATCAACCCTTCAAACAATTTTTTGGCTGGCATTGTCTGAATTTTTTTGGGGTGCAATTTTTCTCTAGGTAATCTTGTGACCAATGCTTTTCATTTTCCAAGTAGAACCCCTATGTTTGTCATTCTTGGTGAGCCCACCTTTTATAAATGTGTCTCTTTACTTCAGCAATATGGAATTGTCTTTGTTGAACAGCTTCGCAGTCATACTGGTTCTGTTTTTAAATAGAGGACTTTCAAGCAGTGGAAAAGATTGGACTTTTGAGGCCCAGTTTCTCATTGGTTTGATGTTTCTGTTTGCTATCTGAATAATTCTGGGCCACCTTCTATTTGTAATTTTCTGTTGCCATGTATTGATTCATCTAATATTCTTGAGTCTTATAAGTTTGAAGTTATATGTAATCATCTGTTGAAGGTTGATTCTGGTGTTACCGGAGATTTTTTGGTCTCTTTTTTTAAATGTTGTCGATGCTTGTTTGCTGCGAATTTACGTTTTTTGAATGTGGTTAAACCTTCAATAACTGAATTTATCTTCAAATTATCTCCTATAATTTGAACTGCTGGGCTTATAAGTGGAATAGCCAATTCTGTGCCAGTTGCTTTATGTAGTTACGTTGTAGTAAATGTCAACTCTTTCCCAGAAAATGCTCGTCTGGAAGCTCACTAAAAAATGTGTAGTTATTTTGCTGTGAAAGTCAACTCTTCTACAAGAATTTCGTCTGTAGGCTACTCTAATGATTGTAATAAGAAAAGAAAAAAAAATAAAAGAAATGTAAAAGAAAATAAGATTTTATCAAGGGAAACGTTTTCTATCCAGGCCTGAAGTCACTAACAGTTTACTGAAATTGGTAGCTAATCAATTTCAAAACGTTTGTTGGGTTTTGGAGATTTTTCAAGTGCAATAATTAAAGAATTTGGTTTTTTAAATTATTTGGTATTTATTTCTTTGTGTGTGTGTAGGAATGGTTCTAAGTGATAAATCTAAAGTAAGATACATTTTTTTGAAGAGAGATGTTCTTCTTTTATACAACTTGTCATAACACTATTTTATGAACTTGAACTTTGCTATTTTCTACAATTTTGCTGAACTAAAGATACATTTTGGCGAACTACAAGTTATTTCTGCGAACTATTAGATATTTTGGTAAACTATCAATTATTTTGGTGAATTTCTACAAATTTCGGCAAACTTTTTGAATGTTACATAGTTCGGGATATTGCATGATTTAATCATTGCAATTAGGTTACATTTGTGTTGTGTACAAATTGGGTTATTAATTAAATAATAATTTTGGACATTTTGTTAATGTAATAAGTGATAATTTGAAACAATAATATATGCTAATTAATGGTAGGATTTATAAGATAATTTCATGCTAAATAATATCTCTAATTTTGTCTGATAACATAATCTTCTCTTCAAGACTGAGCTCCATCGAAGTCCAAGTACTGTCTCTAATTTCCAGATAGTAATTCACAATTATTGAAGAAATTTGGTCTGAAAATTGTTGAAATTTCAGTTCTGTGAGCTTTTCAATGTATTGAATCTTCAAAGGTCATAAAATTGGGTTTTGTAGGACATTTTCACAGATGTGGAATAAGTCATAAAGTTTAAGAGCAGCTCTGAGCTTGTAGTGACTGTTTGTTGGTCCAGCTGTTGTCTTGAATTCGTTGTGAAATTGTTTCTGAATAGCTTCTTTTGTAAGGTTTGCTGTTGTAAGTTCCAGTTTCCGTTCGTAGAATGTTTTTCCAATGTAGAAATATCTATAGATTGGAGAATATTCAGTGTTTTCCTCATTGAGACACAGTTGAAGTCTTTGTTGAATTGTAGCATTTGGTGAAATACTAATTGGTGTGAGCATTAGGTTTTCTCTTAAAACAAGCTTTAAAAATTCTGGCAGGTGAATTCCAGAATAACTTCTTGTGTTCTTCTTATATGAGTGATATTTTCATGAATTTGGGGCTAAATTTGTAACTATTTCTGTTTGGGTATAATTAATGTGGTTTCCAGTAACAGTAATGGATAATTCGAGTATTGTTTTTAAAGCTAACATTAGTTTTTGGAATAATTGTTGAATGTTTTGAGGAATAGTCATTATAGGAGATTTGAAATAAAAGAAAATTATTTTTGGTGTATGGGTTTTTATGTTATTTTTGTTTTGTTTTTGTGAGATTGTTTCTAAATTATAAGGGAATAACTAGTAAAATTAAATTAAGTGTTCAGGTTGGAAGGTTGTTTAATAACAATTATTGGTTCTAAGTTTCAGGGAATATCTTCGGGATTAACTAAAGGGGAATGTGTACCAATTTGTAGAATTAATAGTTCAGGATTGTTTCTGGAATGATAGTGTTTCAAATGATCTCCATGTGCAACTTTTGCTAGGATTTTGTCATCAAGTCTTAGCTTGTATAATCTGTTGCCTAGGATTTCATGGATAAAGAATAGTCCATTCCATTTATTTTCAAATTTTCTACTCCATTGTTTTTCAGCTTTAGTTCTGTGTAAGAGAACTTTGTTTCCAATTTTAAATTCATTGGTAACTGGAGGCAATTTGTCATCATGCCATTCTTTTTGTCAAGCTTGGGAGTGTTCAATATGGGTGGCTGCTATTTGTCATTTTTCTTCTAATATGCTATGCAGAGTGTAGGCTCTTTGCTGAAGCGTTTCTTGGAAATTGTGTTCATTGATTAGTTGTGCTGGGTATGTTTCTACTGTGAAACTAATTGGTAATGTTGCTGTCCTTCCATAAGTTAAATCAAATGGTATGTGTTTTGTGGTATCTTGTTTTAGTGTTCTGTATGCTAGCAGCACTAATAGAACAAAGATATCCCACTTTTGCTCAAAATTGGTTGAGACTTTGGCTAATGACTCACACAATGTTCTGTTAAAACATTCCACAAGTCTATTTGTTTGTGGATGGTAGGGCGAAGACAGAGGTCTTTTGACATTGAATCATTCGCAAATTTCTTATATCAGATTGTTCACAAAGTGTGTCCTCTGATTGGATAAAAGTTCAATTGGACATCCATGTCTACAAATGATGTCTTTGTAGATGAAATTTGCTACTGATTTTACATCTGCTCATTGAATGGCTCTGGTTTCGGACCATTTAGTAAGATAGTCTACAGCTACTGCAATATAATGGTTTCCTTGAGTGGTGATAGATAGTGGTCTGACTAAATCGATACCAACTCGGTCAAAGGATTGTCCAACTTTGATTGGATTTAATGGTTCAGTAGGGCGTGTTCCTCCTTTTTTTTGACAACTATTATAAGATTTAACATATTCGTGAATGTTTTTTCTCATTCGAGGCCAAAAGTAGTATTCTAGTGTTCTTTGGGTGGTGCCATCTTTTCTGAAGTGTGCTGATGAAGAATTTAAGTGTATGTTGTATAATATGGTCTCTTTTTCCTGTTCTTGTATTAATCTGAGTGGTTTGTTTGGGTTTTTGAAATTTTGATGATAAATAATGTTGTTGTGTAGAAAATATTGTTTGGCTTGTTGTTGTAGTCGATGTTTTTTATCTGGAGACCAATTTGTTGGGATTGTTAATGTTTCCAAATATTGCTTGAGATTGTTGTAGTTTTTTGAATTCATTGTTTGTTGGCTCTTTTGGTTGGTTAAGTTGAGTGTTGGTTTTTGTGTTTTCTAATCTTGTCTTATTCTGGAGAGACAGTCAACATTGGTGTAGAGTTTTCCTGGTTTGTGATGTACTATGTATTAATAGTTTGCGAGAAATCTTGTCCATCGGGTTTGTTTTGCATTCAGCTGAGTATTTTTGTTCTGAAGCCATTTAAGTCCAATATTATCAGTGATAATATCGAATTCTTTAGGTCTGAGATAAAGGTTGAAGTGGTGTAGAACCCAAATTATGGCTGCTGTTTCTAGTTCTGTGACAGGATAATTTTTCTCAGCTGGTTTTAATGTTCTGCTGGCATAGGCGATTACTCACTCATTTCCATTGTCATCCAATTGTGATAGGATAGCACCAAAGGCAGTATAAGAGGCATTTGTTGCTAATCGGAATCAGTTGCTGAAATCTGGATAGGCAAGAATTGGAGCTGTTGTCAGTTTTTCTTTGAGAATTTCAAAAGCTTTTTGGTGTTCGGTAGTCTATTTGTATTCAACGTTTTTGGTGGTGAGCTGGTTAAGGGGTTTTGCAATTTCCGAGAATCCTTTGATAAACTTCCGATAGTAGGATGCTAATCCTATGAATCCTCTTAGTTCTGTAGTGTTTCAAGAAGTTTTGAAGTTTTTAACAACGCTGATTTTTCCAGGGTCTGGTTTGATTCCATCTTTACTAACGATATGACCAAGAAAGACCAGGCTTGTTTTTCCAAAGTAGCATTTTTTGACATTGAGTTTTAGTCCTGCTTTTCGTAATCGTTGAAAAACTTCTCACAGGTTTTTTAAGTGTAATTCGAATGATAGAGAATAAACATCAGTATTATCAAGATAAACGACTACTGACTTCCAAAGAAGTTCTTGATACACAACATCCATTAATCTCTAAAACGTTGCTGGTGCATTGCATAATCCAAAAGGCATTATATTGAACTCATAATTTCCGCCTTGGGTGGTAAATGCTGTTTTGGGGCAATCTTTGGGATCCATAGCAACTTGCCAGTAACTGCTTTCTAAATCTAGTGTTGAAAAGTATTTGGATTTTCCAAGGACATCTAACATGTTATTGATTCGAAGAAGGGGGTAGGCATCTCCAATTGTAACACTGTTGAGTTGTCAATAGTCAACACAAAATCAGATCTTTTCATTTTTCTTTTTAACTAGTACTACAGGTGAAGCCCAAAAACTCATGGAGGGTTGGATGAGCCCATTGTTAAACATTTGTTGTACTTCTTCTTAGATGAATTGGTGGCTTTCTGGAGCAACTCGATATGCTTGTTGTCTTCTTGGTTTGGCATTTCCTGTATAAATTTGGTGTTGGACCAAATTGGTTCTTCCTAAGTCATTGTTGTTTTTAGTAAAGATATTGGCAAATTCTGCAATTAGCTCTTTGAGCTGGGTCTGTTGTTGTGGTTCAAGTTGTCCCATGTTGATTTGAGATAGTTTTTCTATGACAACATGATAGTTTTCGGAGCTGGGGTTTGAGTTGATTTTTGGTAGTGAATGTCCAATAATTTCAGAGAAATCGGGAACTGTTTGGAGTAATTCTTGTTGAAATATATTACTGTAAATAACTTCAATTTCTAAATTATTTAATAAAATTATGGGGTAATTATTGGGGTTGTAAAAAGTAACTCGGACTTTCTTTGTTCCTTCTAGAATATAAATATTTGGGATCGAAATATTATGTTCCAAACAGACTTGTTCATTGGACTCAAAAATTTGTTGTGTGGTTGTTGGCTTTGGACAAGTGTAGATTTCCAGATGTTCTCCAAAGGGTAAGATGGTAATCAGTTGTAGAAGTCTGAGAATCTGGTGGAATTTGTTCTGTGTGTTAAGGGCTATATTAACTGGAACTGTAAATTGTTCAGTTGAACCAAAACCTTGGGTTCTTCTATCACTTTTTCTTAATTGTTCTCTTTGATTGATTAGTTGCAAACCCAAAATGTTGATTAAGGGTAGGTAAATAGCTTGGACAATTTTTTCAGCATGTTCGATCTTGAATGGTTTGTCAGTTTCATTTTGAAGCATCACTGTAATGTCTCCAGTATATCCAGCATCGATTATTTCTCCTCTGACATTGATTCTTTTGCTTGCCAGAGAGGACTGGGAGGTGATTTGAACCATTGCTCTTGGCAGGATTTTGAGTGCAATTTTGAGGTTGATTTTTGTGTGAGATTTGGGTTTAAAAACAAGAGTATCCTTGCCTGGATATTTTAGGTCATATCCAGCATCAATTTCGTGTGTTTTTTCAGGTTTCATTCCTTGTCCGTTGTTGTTGAAGTATTTAAGTTGTAAGGCAGGCTGATTTTTGATAAAGTAGATAAGTGTTGTTTCAATTTTTTCCGTTGCTTCAGGTTCTTCAAATTCAATTTTGTTCTCATCATTTTTACTGGGCAAAGGGATACTAAGAGCGTAGCATTCAGGACACTACTGTTTATTACAAGACATAATGTATTCTTCACATAACCTAATGTTCATTTGCTCTAATCATTGAATTTGAGCTTTTTGGATTGGATAGGTGTGACTTGCAATTTGGTAGTAGACTTCTACTTCGTTTTCGTAATCGAATCCAGCTAATTTCATGGTGTATTCAATATATTCTGCTTCCTTTATTTGATGAACATCTTCTTTGGTAGCTCCATTAATTAATGCCATTGCTAAGTCGAAAATCATCTCAGCATCATAGGGGTAATGATAAAGTTTGTTGAAAGCACTATTGTATCCTGCATTAAAAGGTGTTTCTTTTTTTACTTTTTCTGAAATTGATAAAGCATATTGGCAGGTCTGATCACAGACTCCTTCTCTCATGGCTATATCAATCCAATTGCATTTTTCTGATAGTATATCTCCACAAGTCAAACAAGGAGTGTTATCCTATTTTCTGCTTCTTTTTATTAGATGGCCCCATCATTCTCTGTGGCAAGCCTTGCAGTAATAACAAGTATGATTTTCATATTCTTCTTCAGGTAAAATGCAGGCTTTCATTAACAATAGTTTCTTGTGGCAGTCTTTACATTTAAGGGGAATATAGGGGCATTGTTTTCTTGGTTCGGGTTTTGAGTAAGGAATATTTTATCCAGAGGTTTCGGGTTCAGAGTGTGGGGTAAAATGTTTTTGTTCTGTTTTATCAGCCCAGTTGGACATTGATCCAAGAGCCATGAATGTTTCGATGAGGGGTTTTTCTTTTTCTGGTTCGAATTCAAAAGCTGGGGCTTTTTCAGAGCATTTGTTGAATGTACTACAAGTGGCAGGTATCCGGGCATGTTGTTCTTGGTAGGAGATTGTTAACTCTTGTGTTTCCCAATTCAGATTAGCATTGGCTTTTTGAAGCCAATCATTTCCAATGAGAGCTTGGTACTGGGGTGCGTCTATTATAAGAACTTTGACTGGAATGGTGATTCCATCGAGAGTGAATGGAAAATTGTCAATTTCTCTTACTGGGGTTTTTTTCATGCTATTGGCAGTAATGATTACTGTTTGAGCTGGTCGGTCGACATTTCTCTTCAACTGTTGCATTAACTGGTAGGTGATAATGCTTCTGGCGGATCCACTGTCTAGGATCAAGTGAATTGTCTTTCCTTCAACTTCTGCTTCAGTGTACATAGCTGTGATTGCTTTTTGTTCATTGGCAGCTACATTGCTAAGCAAAAATGGTGACTTATTTGCTTCAAACTCAAAAAAGAATATATCTGAAAGGTTAGTGTTTTCAGCAATTCTGGCTGGTGGGATTGTGGTGAGAGTATAAGAAGGGTTTTGTTGTTGTGCTGCAGCTCTACCTTCCGAGGGTGCAGTATGGTGAAAATCCTGTTCTTTTGGCATTGTTAAATAACTGGGTTGAGTGTGGTAGTGGTTGAGTGGAATTTCGGAGAACCAATTGGTTGTTTGAACTGATTCTATTGTTGTTTACTTGGTATTGGTTTTGTGGTGTGAATTGATTTTGTGTAATTAGTCTTTAAGCAGGTACTTGATAATGTTGTGTGGGTGGTTGTTGGTACTGCTATTGGATTGGCTGTGGGATGGGCTGATAATAGTTATTTTAGTATTGGGGTCTTGGTGGATAGTAAGCTAGTAGTGGTGGTTAATAATAAGATTGCTGTGGTGAAGAGTAACGTTAATTACTCCTATTTTGTTGGTCTTGTTGTAGCTTTCTGTAATCTCTTTTCCAGTGACCAGAGATTCCACAGTAATGGCAATTCTAAGGCTGGTTATTAGAAAGTGGTGCAAAGTTATTTTGATTTCATCTTTGGGGTGGTTGATATCTTTGGGGTTGCTGTTGTTGTTGATTGGTGAAATAGTTTTCAACCTTTTTTGTAAGTTGGTCAATTTTTTCCTCAGCTGCTGAGCTAGGTTTCTCCAATTGCCAAATTTACAAGTTTTGTGCAATTGCTCTCTTCCATGGTCATTTCATATCTTTTTGTATGCTGTATGGCAGAGTTTAAATCTTCTGGCGCATGTGGGTGAATCTTTTTAATTAGTTTATCTTTTAGACCAGCAATAAATTGATCCAAGATTTGAGCATCAGAATAATAATTGTTTGTTTCAAGTTGGCGAATTCGTCTGAGAAGTTTGTTGAATTTCCCAATATAAGTCATAACAGATTTGGAGGGTTTTTGTTTGATATTTTGAAAATGATTGCAAAGGGTGATAGAGGTATTATTGTCGGTGAACTGTTCAAGGAAAGCTGCTTTGAAAGTGTTCCAATCATTGAATGGGGCAGCCAAGTTTTCAAACCATTCTCCTGCTGTTCCTTTGAGAAAGTAGGAAATTGTTCTTAACATTCTGGCAGCATTCCATCTATTTGCATCTCCAGCTTTAGTAATTTGGTCGAGTCATTCTTGGAGACTGGTCTTAATATCTTCTCCATTGAATTCAGGAATTTTTGCGATATATGTTGTCATTTTGTCTTCTTCATTTTCACTGTCTATTGATTCTTCTTTAGTTATTTCAGAGTTATTTTCTTTGTTTGCTGCTGTCTCAGAGTGTTCACTTTGGTTTTCAGCTAGAAAATCAAGGAGATTGGAACTAATTTGAAGGGGTTCTTGTTGTCTGGTGGGACTTCTGAGTGATGTAAAATCTTCTGGTCTTGCAAATCAATTCAAGAGTAAATTAGGTGTTTGTGCTTGTGCAAGTGAAGCTGGAAAAGGTGTGATAGTAAGTGGAAGTTTTGAACTGGTTCCTTGTTCAGGTGTTTGTAAATGTTTGGCAGTTGTTTTTGGTAGTGTTGGAGTATTTGGGGTGGCCCTTGAGTATTGCTTCAATTTGTTTTTGTCTTTGTTGCTTGTTTCTGTTTCCGATTTAAAATCAATAGTGTATTGAGACTGCACTGAATATGTTTCTTCACAGTATTTAATAATGTTAAAATTAAGTTCGTGAAAGTAAGTGGCAAGTGTTTCACTGTTAAGGTCTTCAGTTCCCAACTGTGAATAGTGTGCTAAATTATTGTAAAAGTTGCTTCTAACTTCTGAAATATTGTAATTTCCAAAAGATAATTGTTGATGTGGTTTTCAATGTATTGGTATACTGATTTCTTAACAACTTCAATTCCGTCTGAAATGTTGAATCTTTACTTGCAGTGGGTGTAAATTGACTGATAATACTCTAGAGTTGTTGTGTCTGGTGTGGTCACCACTTTGAATTTGTTGTTGCTGTGTTATTTCCATGGGAGAGCACCAAATGTTACTAGAGGTTTTTTGGTCTCTTTTCTTAAATGTTGTCGATGCTTGTTTGCTGCAAATTCATGTTTTCTGGATGTGGTTGAACCTCCAATAACTGAATTTATCTTCAAATTATTTCTTATAATTTGAACTGCTGGGCTTATAAATGAAATGGCCAATTCTGTGCCAGTTGCTTTATGTAGTTACATTGTAATAAACATTAACTCTTTCTCAGGAAATGCTTGTCTGGAAGCTCACTAAAAAATGTGTAGTTATTTTGCTGTGAAAGTCAACTCTTCTACAGGAATTTTGTCTGTAGGCTATCCTAATGATTGTAATAAGAAAAGAAAAGAAAAATAAAAGAAATATAAAAGAAAATAAGATTTTATCAAGGGAAATGTTTTCTATCCAGGCCTGAAGTCACTAACAATTTACTGAAATTGGTAACTAATTAATTTCAAAACGTTAGTTGGGTTTTGGGGATTTTCCAAGTACAATAATTAAAGAATTTGGTTTATTGAATTATTTGATATTTATTTCTTTGTGTGTGTGTAGGAATGGTTCTAAGTGATAAATCTAAAGTAAGATACATTTTCTTGAAGAGAGATGCTTTTCTTTTATACAACTTGTCATAACACTATTTTATGAACTTGAACTTTGCTATTTTCTACAATTTCGCTGAACTAAAGATATATTTTGGCGAATTACAAGTTATTTCTGCGAACTATTAGATATTTCGGTGAACTATCAATTATTTTGGCAAATTTCTACAAATTTTGGCAAACTTTTTGAATGTTACATAGTTCGGGGTATTGCATAATTTGATCATCACAATTAGGTTACATTTGTGTTGTATACAAATTGGGTTATTAATTAAATGATAATTTCAGACATTTTGTTAATGTAATAAGTAATAATTTGAAACAATAATATATGCTAATTAATAATAGGATTTATAAGATAATTTCATGCTAAATAATATCTCTAATTTTGTTTAGTAATACTGGTCATCTTTCTTTGTTTACAGATAGTTCTTTGAGTAGGCTGGGTACTCTTAGTATAAAAACTGGTACTGCTGTTTTTTTTGAGGACATTAATTTGGGTTTAAGTGTAGGGGTGTTTGGATTGGTTTTTTCTACTATGGCAGAATTGCAGGCCATTGCTATGACTCTCAAGTGTGTTTCTCTTTCTCATTCGGTTGACTTGTTTTTAGACAGCCAGGCTGTTTTGCATGCATGCAAGTCAAAATTCATGTTAATTCATCCGGATTTCAGGAATCGGTGTTGGATCAAGCATTGCCACATTGCTAATGTCATTCGATGCAAAAATTTGAATGTTAATTGGATTAAGATTAAAGATCACTCTGGTGTCTTGGGCAATGAGCATGCTAATGCTTTCGCTGGGGCTGCTGTATTCTCTGATATGCATCTTTTTCACATGATTAATAAACATTTTTTCAGGACTGGTGGTACTGCAGTGTTTGGTAATTCTAGGTATTTTATTCATGATGTTTTCCAATCTGTTTACCATGCATGTTGGGAGATTGGTTCTGGTTTCTGGGTCTTGGTAGATAGCCTGTATGCTGATGTTGATTGGTCTAAATCTTCTTTGGTGTGGTATCTAGACTTTTATTTGGCTGCTGGCTTCACTAGTGCTTGGACTGCTGGTTTTTAGACATATTTTATAAAAGCATTGCATCATCATCTTTCTGTTGCTGTATGTAAACATCTTTATAATAAAAGTTATTCTAGTGTAATATGTCTATTCTGTGACAATGTTGAGATCTCGGACCATGTGTTTTCTTGCTTATTTGATGCTGCTGGTCATGCTTGGTTGGTAAAAGTTCATGTGTCTACTTGGGAGGCATGCTTGGGTTTATTTCATTCTTCTTCGTGTGTTTCACAGTTGCTTTCTACTTGCATCTTCAATGTTAGTGTTGATACAGTTCTGTGTAAAGGCTTTGTTTTTAAGAAGTGGTATTATGAATCTGTTGCTGTTTTTAAAGACTCTAAGATAGTGGCTCGGAATATTGTGGTCTTTGTATATAAGTTTTGTTTTGCATTTCATGATAATGTTTGGCTAATATGTATTAAGTACTGGGCTGTTATAGAGAAAGATGGCATGATTTCACATGATAATTCTGTTCTTGTTTCTATCTCTGGTCTTTTTTTGGTGTTTTCGGCCAGTGTAATTAAGTTGTTAGGTATTGCAGATGCATTTGGTGTTAGTTTTAGGTTTCATAAATCTTGTTTATTCTTTTTAGGTTTAGGTAACATGGTTTCAGTGCATATAAGTGTCTAATATTGTCCTGACTAGTTTGAGTGGCTGGTCACATATAGAAAATGCATGATTTACACCTAGTTTAGATTACTTGTATAATGTATTATACTAGGTAGTATTTGGACTTCATATGTTAAATTGAAGAAAAAAAAATAATAATTATTTAAAATATTTGAATTATAATCAATATCTTATTAATTTAAAACTTTAAATTAAAACTTTAAATTAATATTAACAATTAAACAAACTAAATAATTAATATATTTTTTATTTAAAACAAAAATTAAAAAAAGTCAGTTTATGTTTTATTTAAATACAAAGATTATAATAAAAAACTTTTATTTATAAAAATCTGTATTTATCAAAAAATTATGCTTATTATTATTATAAAATCTGCCATAAAAAATAATTTAATCATCCAAAACAAAACAAAAAATAAAACAATAAATCATGTTTTATTTATATATAATTATTATTTAATAAAATATAATTAAGTTAATATTTTAATAAAAAAAAATTTATAACTAAATTTGTTAATATACTTTATTTATTTTAAATAAAGTAAAAAAAACCTTATTTTAAACAATATAAAACAGTATTTTAAACAAAGTGTATTATTAGCAATAATTTTTATTAATAAAAAAATCCAAAAAAATGTTTAATAAATAAAAATCTAAGAATAAATTTAAAAATAAATACAATATTTAATTATGGGTAGCATTTAGATCTTATTTGTTAAGCATAATAATAAAAAAATTTTAGTTATTACAAAGTAAAAAATAAATAAATAATTGACTGTATTTTGTGCATAGTTTTTTTTTTGTAATAGACTTATAATATTTGGTTTTTAAGTATTCTTTATATTATAATATTAATGAATTTTCAACTTGTTTAAGCTTATTTTCTTTATTGGCATTATTAACTTAATTGTTTTTTAAGATTTGATCTTGATTTTGAAGTATAAATACTACTTTTTTATGTTGACCAATAAATTGTCTTAACTATATTATTATCTTACTATGATTGTTATATTTAATAGTAAGCTAAACAACTTGTTATATGAATTCTTATATTTTACTATATTTTTGTTTTTTCTGTGTTACAAGACATGAAACATTAATAATGGTTTTAAGTATAATTAAAAAATTTAGAATTACTATTTAGTTGGAAGAATTTTTTGTAGTCTCTTAATTTGTAAAACAAAAAGCTTTAATAACTAAATTATTGTTTTTTTTTTCATTAGTATACTATTACAAAAGTATTATTTAAATGTGAAACTCTACAATTTTTGAATATAACAATATTTAAAAATAATGATAACAAACAATATTACAAGATATACTAAACAAATATGAACAAAAATAAGAAACAAAATCAACAATTATAATAAAATATAAATACTTGTTGTTTTCTGGTCATAGATCTGTGATTTTCTACACTTTTTTGATGTTTTTTTATTGGCTTCAGCAATTATTAATTTCAATAAAATTTGTTTCATATTATACAAATTCTTAATAAAATTATTTGTTATATTAGGATTGGAATTTTAAATTTCAAAATGTTGTTAGATAAATAACTTGAAAAAGTACATTAGGAAATAAATTTTTTTACCTCATTATAAGTATTGATATTTAATAATAATTAACTTACAATAAAGTATAAATATTGTGCTATTTCTAAATATTTCATAAATAAGATATGAAACATAAGATATTAAGTTATTTGTTTGTTAACTTCAGAAAAGAGATTATGGTTAATTAACATAATTTTTATATAAAATGAAAGTATACAATATTCAAAAAAACAATTTTATTCTTTATTTTTAAGTTTTGTATTTAATGCACCAGCAAAATTACACAAATTATTATTTGCTAAAAGCATATATTTAATAATATTGTTAAAGTTTTTAATACAAAAAGTAGTTTAAGTTCCTATAATAAATATTTTTGATGTGAATGCACAAGTTTATACTTGTTAGCTGAAATAAAAAACTCTCATTAAATAATTTTTAGTATTAATATATGTTTTAGTAAGTTGTAATTATTGTTCATAGAAATTTTTTTTACATAAATTATTGTAACATAAAAAAAATTATAAACAAAGCTTTCATATTAATTGTAAAGCTTTGACTTAAGATTCCTTGATAAGTTTTTATTAATGTAAAAAATACAATAAATTTGGTAAATTGTTTTATATACTTAAGCAATTGCTGCAATTGCTGCAAGATTAACATTAGTAATAAACACTAATAGTTCTGTTATTGTTGCTTTTTTCATCTATTCTATAATTTATTTATACAATTTGACAGTTTTATCTGATATAAAAACTTGTACAATAAAGTGGAATCTTGTGTTATTGTCTATAATAAAGAAAAAAATAAGTGATATTTGATAGTAGTTGGTTTTTGTTGTATTGTTATTTAAAACAATATTATAGTACTTTAACTAAAGAACAATTTGTACAAAAGACATCTAAAATACATAGATAAGCCAATTTTTATCAATTTCAAACTTTATGATCCATTTAAGATTATTTAATTTGTAATTTATAAGAGTTGTTAATAAGTAAAATATATCATGTTTTTTATTATTATGAACTTTAAATCTTTGTATTGTATTTGTAAAATTACAATTAAGAATATATGCTGTTGGAAATTTTATTTTTAATGATTTTTTTTGGATAGTAATTAATAAATTTGTACATTTCATAAAAAATTAAATCTTTTAAAGAATATTATTTAAAATTTTTTAATACATTAAAATATATTTTTTACTGTTGGAATATAATAAATAATTGTGTATATTGTTAAGAGTAATAAAAATTATTTTGTATAAGTTTTTAATATAATTTATATTAATATGCTAATTATATTCTTGATTTTTAAATTTGGTATTCTAATAATTTTGAACATTGATCTTTTTTTTGGTTTGTATTGGCTGTTAAATTCACACCCAAAAGTGCAATATTTAATCCTGCTATTTAAATGTTGTTTTAATTTCTTTTGGATAACTCTAAATTCTTGTTATTTATTATAGGTTTTTATAATTATATTAATATTTTCTTATGTTTTAAAAGCATAATTGGTACAAAATTTTATAGCTAAATAAATATAACAAAATCTGATACTAAATATGACTGAAATTATAACCAATGATTTTAATTTTATTTATAAGCACTTGATTACTTAATTAGTTACTAACATAATTTTGGAATTGATTAGCCAGCTTTACATTAAGAATAGATTGTAAATTAAAATAGAAATAACTTTAATCTTTTAGCACATGGTTTTTTATTAAACATATATACATATTTTTTTCTAAAAGCAAACTGCTTATTTTTTTTTGCTTTGTGTTTATACTAAAATATTAATCTTAATACAATATATAATATATTATTAACCACAATATTAATTAATATATTTAAGTAAATGTTATTTAAAATAGTTTAAAAAGTCAGATTTTGCATAATCTGTTGTTTTTAACATTTTGGAATCTATAGCTTATATCTAATACACAAATTTTTATGCTTATATTTATAATATATAAATTTTTCTTATAATTTAAGCACTATTTGAAACAAAAAAAACTTTTTGTTGTGCAAGAATAAAAGCAGTTACACCAAAAATTTTGATGTGTTTTCATACTATAATATATAAATAATGTATGTCAAATTTAAAAACTATGTAATATGATATATGTGATTTATTTTTAACTAATAAAAATGATTAATATTATATAATTTAAAACAGACTGAAACGTCGATCACTGCGTCATATATGGCACGTGTTACATTGCCATATATGGCGCAGTGGTCGACGAAACAAATAAGTCACGTGTTATAATATTAAATCACGTGCTTTTCCGAAGTTATTACAAATTTTTTTTGTAACAAGTTATTATAAATTCATTAATCCAAATGTTTAATAATCAACTCATCTAATTTTTTATAAGTTTATGTGTTTTATTAATAATTTTTATCAAAAAAAAATAGAAAATTTTGATTTTGTATTGACTATTGCCAACTAAATAATATTATAATTAAAAATACTTATCTTTTATTATAAATTAACACTATATTAAAAGTTTTTAGCAAATTTAAATACTTCTTAGTATTAGACTTAAAAACTAAATATTGAAAAATAACAATAAATTTTAAAAATTATTTAAAAACAGCTTTTATAATCTAAAAAAACTACAAATTTAATATAATGTTTTTTGAATTATATAATATATTAATAATTTATAAATATTATTTATGCTGAAATTTTATAGCAATTAGTAATTGTTTATCTAATAATATTAATATGTATTTATTATTCTTTAAAGCTTATTTAATTTACTTGTAAAAAATTTTTTAATAATTATAAAAAACAAAATTAAAATTAAAAGTTAAAAAATATTATTTTAGCTAAATAATAATGAAAATAAAAAAATAATTAAAAACCAGTTAAAAAAATATTTTATTACTAAAAAACAGTAGCAATAATCTAGATTTTTAAATATTTTGATTTATATTTTAAATTTATATTATTACTAATAATATTAAACTTAAATAATTTTATAACAAAAATACTTAATTTAATATTAAATAATTTTATTGAATTGAGTTTTTAATCAATTACAAATATATTGTATTTTACAAATTAAGAAGTTTTACATAAATATTAATATTTTTTTAAGAATAAAACAAAATTAATACTTAATAAAGAGAAAATGTTGTTAGTAGTTGTCAGTTTTGTTCATAGCTTAATTAAAAGACATTGGAATGAGTTATGACTGCTCAGAGCAAAATTCAAAGTAAATATAAAAGGATGTGGTTTTATTAATGATTGTAGTCTGGTTTCTGAAATTCCTGGTGTTGTATCATGCTCTCTTTCTGCTAGTGTTGTTCAACTGCTTGGCATTGTTGACTTCTTTGCTGTAAGTTTTGGTTTGCATATAACTTGTTTTTTCTTTTTGGATTTAAATAATAGTGTAAATGTTTATATAAGTGTGTAGTGTTGTCTTAATTAGCCTTAATGATTAGTCACATATAGTAAGTGTATAAGCCATGTTTAGTTAGATTCTCTTATATGTCTCTATATACTAGGTAGTAGTTAGACCACATTCATAAATAAATAATAATAATAATAATAAAAAATTGAACCAAAACCTAATTAAAAACCTAATAATTACATTCATATAATAATATAATAAGCATAAAAATAAATTATATATTACATTTATGTGACAATATGAAAAATAAATTACAATTATAATCTGACAATTTTTTTGATTAAAAAAAATATGTAAACAATAAAAAAAATTGTTTATTATGTAAAATTTTTGCTTTTTAACTTTTGTGTAATAAAAAACAATTTTTAAGATATTAAACTTTAATAAAAAAAAAAAGCCAAATAAGTAAAAAAAAGCATAACTAGTATATCAAATTCAAGTAAAAAAGCATAAATCAAGTATAAAAACATTTTAAATTAATAGAAAAAATTAAAAAAAAAAAATACATCTACTGTAAAAAAATTTTATCTTAATAATAATAATAAAATAATACTCATTTTTATTTTTATTAATATTTTTATTTATAATAAAAAAATTATGTTTTGAGAAAAAACAATACAACAAATCTCTTAAAACATTTAAAAAAAAACTATTTAATCAAATTTAATAATAAAATTTTTAAAATATTGAATAATTTTATTTAGAATAAAGAAATTTTAATTAATATTTTAATTTTTTTTATTTGATTTTTATTAATTTATTAATTATTTTCTAATTAACAAACTTATATATTTGTCTATTTTTATAAATATCTTGTTAGATAGATTGTTTGTTTTAATTAAATATTTATTAAGGTTAAAAATAATAATTTTTGCAAAATTTTTATATTATTAATACCATTAAAACTGAGATAATAAAAACTTTTTTTATAAAATAAAATAATATTTTATCAAGTTTTACAGATATAAATCTTTATATTATAATTAATATTTTAATTTTTAATATTTTATTTATCAATTAGAATGCTCCAAACCATTTATTTTTTATATTTAATACATAAATTTTTTTAAATATACTGTTTTTTTTAGATATTACTGCCTATTAAATTATTAGAGATTAATAACTAAAAAAACTATTATTAGATTTTTGTATACTGTATAAGCTTTATTTTAGTGAAAATTTAATTAAAGTTTTTAAATATTGTTAAGAATTAAGTATATTAATTAAAGTATGTATTATTAAGTTTTTTGTATATATTTACTTTCAAATTCTGATATAAATATTCTAATATTGAAATAAATACTTATTTATATATTTGATAGTACTTCAAACAATCTTACTTTTATATAAACTCTTAAAAATATCTGTAAAATTAAAAATATTAAATTTGATAAATATAATTAACATATTTGCTATATTGTTTATATATTTAATTTTATTGTTTAAAACATATTAATAATATTAAAAATAGATAAAACTAATATAAAAAATAACTTGTTAAAAAAATAAATCAAAAAAAATATTATAAGAATCAAAAAAATAATTCTAAGAATAAATTATTTTTTAAAAAACTAAATTTTTGAATATAGCTTTGTAAACTTATTATTAAAATTTATAGCTTACTTTAATATTATAAAAATTTTATATAATAATATAATATTGCAAAAATAAAAGTAAAAAAAGTTATTTTTAATATTAAAACATGATAGAATTTCATATTTTTATGTTAAAATATACAATAAAACTTTAAATTTTTTTTATCTTTTAAGTTTTATAAGATAAATATTATGTTTTTAAAGATTATATAAATTTTTTTTAAAAATTCTATAAAGTTACAAAATTTGTTTTATCTAATTAATGCTTTTAAATTTATAGTTATTGGATAATATAATTGCTATAAATTGTAATTTATCTGATTTGTGAATTAAAAAAAGCAAGTAAGAATAAATTAAAAAAATACAAAGAGTTTTGCAAATTAATATAATAAAAATAATAATATTTTTTATTAACAGTATTAATTTTGTAATTTTACATTAATTTTTTTTTTATATTATAAAACATATATTATTGGATTGTTATTTAATACTTGTTTTATTAATTTTTGTTTATAATTAATTATTAAACAAACTTAAAAATTTTGAAAAAGAAGCAAGTATTAATATTAAAACAAAAATTTAAAAAGTAATTAACAAGTTAAAAACTTATTATATTAAAATAAATTCTTTTATTTATATAATTATAATAAATAAAATTTAATTATAAAGATATAATAATAATAGTAATAATAATAGTAGTAATTATAATCAATTTTATAAATATAGTTATAATTATTATTAATATAATTATAATAATAGTTGTAATTATAATTATAAAATCATAATTATTATTATATTATAGTAATAATTTTGAGATAATTAATTTGATATTAATTTAAATTTTTTTTATTAATTTTTGATCTTCAACTTAAGTTTTTTTATTATAAAGAGCATAATTGAAAAAAACAGTTTTTTAAATATATTATTTTTAATACATACTAATTAACACCATATACTAAGAAATTAATAAAAAAAAGATAACTTAATTATATATATTTATAAAAAATGGCAAAATAAAAGAGATAATAAATTTAAACTTTATCTTAAAATGTTTTATATTACAAAAAGCCAATAATTTCTAATAATAAAAAATAAGCTTAAGTATTTTTTATTTATTTATATAAAAAATTTAAATTCATTATTTTCAAAAAGTTTATAAATTAAAATATTTTTATTTTGCTGCTATAGCAAAAAATTATCTAATTATACTAAATATATTTTTTTTTATTTCTATTTTTATAACAAAACAATCTAATTTAGTTTATATAGTAATAAATATACTAATAAAATAAGCTTTTTTGGAAGATACAAATTTTAATTCAAAAAAAATGTAATTTAGAAGTCTAAATAATTTAGATATATATGTGCTTAAAAAATTAATAGTAAAGTAATATTATTAATAATTAAAGTTATTATGTAATTTATTTTTATTTGTGTATCTAATTATTATAATTTCAGTTTTTAGTTTAATTCTAGTTTGATTCAGTTTTTTATCTTAAAAAACCAAATCAAAACTGAACCAAAAAAAATTAAGCCAAACTAAATTGTTTAAAACATTATTAATAATTAATTAATTTTAAAATATTAGTATAAAAATTTAATTTTAAAGTAATAATAATAAAAAAGTTGGATTTAAAATAAGTTTTTATTAAATTAATTTGTAAAAAAAATAATTCTGAGCTAAGATTTATTTTAAATAAGATATATTTTCTTAAAGAAAAAAGTTTTTTTTTATATAATTTGTTGTAGTATTATTTTATAATTTAGCACTTTTTTTTTAATGTTTTAGTCAATTAAAAATTTATTTTGTCAAACTAAAAGTTATTTTTACAAATTATTAATTATTTAAGTAAACTATTGGGTATTTTATTGAATTTTTAAATCTTTTAACAAATTTTAAATATTATATAATTCAAAATATTACATAATCTAATTATTACAATTTAGTTATATTTGTATTTTATACAAATCAGATTATTAATTATATAATAATTTAGATAACTTAATAAGATAATAAATAATAAATTGAAATAATAATATATGTTAATTAATAATAGAAATTATAAAAATAACTTTATACTAACTGTTAATTAAAATTTTTATTGGTAATACTATTATTAAAATTGCTATTAATAATTTTTTTTAACTACATTTAAAATTATAAAATCTATTATAATAATTTCTAATTTTTTTACTTTTATTATATTTTATAATGTTTTTTTCAACATATTCTAATAATATTAAAAATATTTTTGGTGTTATTAATGTTATTATTTTAATTAAGTTAAAATCTACTAATTTATAATAATATGTTGTTGTTTATTTTAAGAACTTTTTTTATAACTGTTGTTTTTAATAATTAATTTGTATTAGTTAAAAAAAATAATGTTAAAATTTTTTTTCTTTTTTTTTTATTATCATTTAACAAGCGAGGTCCAAACACTACCTAGAACTATACATCAAAGAAATGATCTAAACTAGGTGTGAATCATGCACTGTCTACACGTGACCAGCCACTTGAGCCAGTCAGGACAACACTACGCAATTATATTAATTGAAACCAGGTCACCAATACCTGAAAAAAAAGAGCAAGATTTGCGAAAGCCAAAATGGATGCCAAAAGCTTCAGCAACACCAAGCAGTTTAACCACACCATCTGAGAATCTCGAAGTTAAACCAGAAATTGAGACAAGAACTGAGCCATCCACCAAAATTAGGCCATTTTTTTCTATATAAGCATGATGCTTAACACGGACCAACCAAATGTCACTTTTGAAAGTGACACAAATAGAGCATACAAAATTAGCAATTTTAATGCCAGTAACTTTGGGAACATGGAAGACAGAAACAGCCTCCTGAAGCCATCCTTTGAAAACAAAACCTTTGCAAAGAGTTGAAAACACTAGGAAATCTAAGGCACAGACTGACAGCAGCTATAAAATGCTTGAAGCAGGGAGAGAGAGACTAAAAAGCACCTTTCAAGAAGACATACAGGATTCCAAAACCTGATGACGAGCCGCATTATCAATAACACAAGAAAACACATGATCAGACACCTCCACCTCACCACAATACAGACACAAAACACTAGGGTAACATTTATCATAAACGTGTTTTCAAACAGCCATGGGAAGCTGATGGTGCAAGGCCTTCATAAAGTAAGTACGAATATCAGCAGTGCGTCTGCTGGTGAAACCAGTCGCCATATGCAAATCAGGGTGCCAAACTCTAGAAGAGGCAAGCCAATCAACATTCGAGCACAAATCGCCAGCTAGGAACCCAGAACTGGAACTGACCTTCCAGTGCATCCAACAGACAGAATGAAAAACATCACGAACAAAGTGTCTAGAATTGCCTGAAACAATACCACCACCTGCCAACAAAAACTGTTCAGCCACACGAGGAGAGAGAAACCAATTAGAGAGAACTGCAGTGTCAGTGATGCTATTGGCACAATTATTTCTCAACACACCAAAGTGGCCCTTAACCTTGTGCCAGCTAACCTTTAAATTCTTTCTGTGTATAATATTCTTAATATGCTGGCACTTAACCCAACACCGATTGCGAAAGTCAGAACACACCAAGTCAACCTCCAACTTGCAAGCATCCAAAGCTGCCTGGCTATCCAAAAACAGGTGAACAGAATGATCCACAGGTACATATTCCAGAGCCAACGCTACAGTCTGCAACTCTGCCAAAGTAGATGACATCAGACTCTGAACACAGACACCCAAACCCAAGTTAATGTCCTCAAAAAAGGCAGCAGCCCTAAATTTTTTACCAACTCATCTGTATACACAGACAAACTATCAGTGCCAACCCAAGAAAGATGATTACATACAGACACAAAACCATCAGAACCACAAATGTCCGCAGGGCCAACACCACTCAAGGCCAATGGAGAGGGAGATGCACTACTGAGAAATGCGACAGAGTGCCCAAACCACTCAGGAACCGGGTCACAAGGATCCAGTTTCTTCCACCACTTAAAGATGTACCAGTCGAAGATATCCCCATGACAATTCCGAAGCTGATTCACAAAGGCAATGCCATAATGCTGGAGAGAAGGCAAGTATTTTAAAAACAGGGATTTGCCCAGAACAGGAGACATAGGCACCTCATCACGGAACCGAAAAGAGCTGGTCAAGGAGCCACCTAAAGACAAATTGCATTTAAGAAGAACGCGTACCATATCCGACAAGAAATTATTAGAAATGCTGACACGAATATGAGCCAGTAAACTCAATAGATGAATGGAGTGCCAGCACAGAACTTGCAAGTCGTGAGACCTGTGACTAAACAATCAACCCAGAACCCCGCAGGAGTTTGCAAAACTAATAAGTGAAGCAATCTTGCTTTCAGACTGACATTGTGAGAAGAACTTCAGACCATAAAAGAAAGGATGATGAATTGTGTCACTAGGAAAATTGAGAGGAAGACCAGATTTAAGTTTCAAATCTTTGCGAATCAGAGCATCCCACTTGTCACACACACTAACAGGGACAAAGCTGAACTGCATCCTGTAGCTGACTATAGGTTGGAGAACTGCCAATACCAGGTACAAGAACTGCTTATCTGAAACTGCTTTTTTTAGAACCAAATTACTAAAAAAACAAACGTCTGAATGTGCTTTAGCCAAACTAGGCTTAGAAAGACCATTAGTTGAGAGAAAGATACCAAGATACTGATGAAATTCGCCTTTTTTGGTTATAAAAATGGGTGAACCACTAATAAAAAGAGACGGATTGCTGATTTTGGCATTAATAAGAATGGCCACAGTTTTGTTGTTATTGATTGAAATGTCATTAATTCAAAAAAACTCATTAACAACATTGAGAATATGTTGAGTAATAGCCTGACTGCTGCCAACTCAAATCATGTCATCAACAAAGACCCCAGCAGTGAAGAAAGTAGAAAACCCAGCCTGAGATTTAGCATGACCACTCCTGGAGACAAAATGGGAATTGAGTCTATATCTGTACACACTCTTCTGACGCTTGACTTCACACAAAAGAAGATCATAAAATATGCGCCAAAAAAGAGGGGAAAAAACTTCCCCTTGGTCCAACCCATCATGTACACTATAATCATCAGTTAAACTGAAGTTCATTATAACCCGATTGGTCCGATTTCTATGAATATTGCTGAAAAAACGAATAAACTTGCCACACATTTTGATTCTGACCAAACACCTCTTGAGATGCTCCCATCCAACAGAGTCATACACCTTCCGCATGTCCTGCAACACCAGTCAGAGCTCCCAATTTTTCTCTAAAGCATCCTCCACAACCAAACCAATAGCAAAAATAGGAGTCTGGTTAGTAGTACTCTTCAAAACCAAAAAATTATCCCCACAAAGAATATCATGAGTACTGCATACCAGCAATATCCTGTCAGAGAAAATCTTAGAGAGGATCTTACGAGCCGTCTCAATCAAGGCTATAGGTTGGGTATTTGTGAGGACACCTTCTCATTCGTATGGCTTAGGGATTATCGAAATCCAAGCTTCCTTCCAAGGACCAGACACAGACTCATGAGACAGACAAAAATTCAGAAGCACCCAGAGCATATCCAGAACAGACCTATTACTATGCATCCACAGCTCATTTGAAATACCTGAAAGACCAGCAGTCTTGCCAATAGGCAGATCAGAAACCATGCCAAACAATTCCAAAAACTCAATTGGCTGCATAACACCAGAAAAAGCCTCATCAAAAATGTAATCCAACAGCCAATACTGATGGTGCCACACATCAGGGACATTGGAAACCACTCTATGCTTCCTAGTCTACTCTTCCATAATATCATCCACTCTCAATCTCACAGGACCAGGTTCTAAAATCAGCTCATCATCCACAACTAAGTGGTCTAAAACAACTATATGGAAAAGACACTCCAAAACACTCCGAATAATGTGACCCTTGTTTAGTTTGAAACTTTCCATCCTCTTTTCGATTGCCGACTTGATATGAGATTCCTCTACACTCCTCAATTCCGCCATTTTAAGTGAGTGGTAAGTTTTTCTGACCTTGGAGAGAGCTGACTGAACAGTATCAAGAGGAAAACTGGAGAGAAAGAGAGATTTGACCACAGAGGCGTTATCAACGTCAAGAGAACCCCAGACATCCAACAGTAAAATGAATTTGTCACAACAAATTGACCAAGAAGCTTTAACCAGCTTTGAAATCAAAAGTTCCAACTTATGAAATTTGGATGATTCCTTAGTGAAGACACCATCATAGTCTTTAAACCATTTCTTCTTAAACACTTCATCAGCTGAAAGAACCATTATCTTGTGGACAACATCCCACATTGCATCCAAATCTAAGAATCGCTGGGAGGCAATAAAATCATCAGAAAACATGGCAGCATTAACTGCCGTAGCACCCCTGAACTTGTCCTATTTCGCGTCATCAACACTCTTAAAATTAAACTTCTAACAATTTCTATTCGTCTGTTTGTGAAGAGAGTTCAATTGCACATCCAGCAAACCACCCAAACCCAAAGACACAGAAACAGCCTGATGATCCATTTCAAAATATTCACCAGCATCAGAAACACCACAGTGTAAAATCGCATTAACCAAATTCGAAGAAACCAAAACATAGTCAATCATTTTTCTAACACCCCTAGAGTTTGCCCAAGTAGACATTTTAACAGCTGGGCTTCCGATCAAAGAATTAGCCAGACCCAAATCAAGGCACTTCCTAAAACTTGCACACCTACAAGAATCATCTTCATTAAAATCGTCACCAAGAACAGTAAAAGAAGATTCATTGACAGTTTTTACAATAAAAGAGTTGATTTTATTAGCCTGAGAGAACTGAACTGCCGAAAAGGCACCAGCATAAAGCCCCAGAATTGATACAGAAAGTTTACCCTTGAAAAGTAATTTAATGGACAGGAGTCAACCAGACACCTCAGAAATCTTGCACACATGACAAGCCAAAGAAATGTCCAAGACAATAGCAACATCTGCACCCAAGTGACCAGAGTCCAAACCAGAAGTGAACACTTGGACACCATCAAACTTATCTGCAATCTACGGACGAATCTTACTCCTCAATTTCGTTTCAGTAATGATAGAGACCATATTGTTCATTTCCTTATGCCACCTAATAATGTCCTTCTGCTTAACAAGATTGTTCATGCCCCTGACATTGCATGTAGCAACTTTCTAGACCAAACTGCTTATTGAGTAAGAAGTATAGACACTGAACGCACACCAATACTATTCACTTTGGCCGAAAAACCCAGAATTGTTTCCATTAGACACTTCATGCTGTTTTCCAGCTTAGACACTAAAGACATATCGAAAGACACTGCTTCCACAACATTCCCACCACCAGTGAATGCACCCGAACCCTTACTCATCACTATATCCACCCCTTGATCCTGTGATAAAGGGGTCACCAACAGCTGACATCCAGAGCTAGGCTGGGGAACCGTTGGTCCGAGTGTATCCAACCTCATAGCCAGCTTACTAACTTGCTCTGCGAGGCTGGCGAGACTATGCTCAAGAGCAGCAAATCTATTGTCGACTTCCATCGTAACTGGTAGGGCTTCATCTCCGAAGAGGTGCCGTTATTAACCAAAACATTCCGACTAGAGAGGGAGAGCGAAAAAGACCCGTGAGCAACCTTTGCCCAAGAGAGACCACCAAAAGAGACCGGACAGACAACTGAAGCCGAGCATTTGGCATAGATAGTTGCCAGTCTGCTTTTATCTGTATTCAAGAAAACCCTATGCAGCAAATTACCAGAAAGAAATTTCCCACCAACTACACAATCCAATAACGTGTGACCCAATTTCTCACACTTGGCGCATTTAGCAGAAATGAGACGAGACCAGCAGAGATTGGTGTTCCTAAGTACTGGCATGGTTCTCATAGCAGCATCCAATAATTCAGCAGAGTCAAAGCAAACAACAGCACACCTGGCCCGAGCATACATAACAGAATGACGATCAATGATGCATGTTTTCTCACTCACAGATCTAACAAAGTCCCAAATATCATGCATGTTAGTTTCCATTAGTAATGTGTAGAGCAGCGCCCTATGTTGGTTCCTTGCATCCCATGCTTTCTTGTCTGAATTAGCCCTAGCCACACATATAGCATCTTTCTTGATTAGAATAGACCACTTAGCTGTGACCAAATCAGCCTGATCTGATTGCTTGAATTCCACTACCACCTTCTACCACAGCCTGATTAATTGCATCTTGATTGCCCTAATAACTCCAAACTCGGATAGCGCAGCGCACACAGCCTTAGCCGATGTTCCAATTGGAATTTCTTTAATGACCACAGCCCAATCTGACCGCCCAGAAGATTTTTTAAGATCGGTGTTTATTAGAATCTTTACACTCGCAGTCTTATCAGTAGCTTTCATTAGACTTAATTTGGAAGTGAATGTCACTTTAATAATTCTTGAGAATTTTGAGGAGATAGACGCCTCTTCAAAACCATTAATTCCAGAAAATAATTTCCTCACCACCACAAGCTTTTCCTAAGAAGATTTGCCAGCCACCTTATCCAAGCCAATATCCAATGCAAATGACTTTCTGACTGGAATATTGACCAAATTTTTCATAAGAGGAGGGAGTTTAAGAGGAGCATCCGAAAGAACACCATCATCATCACTATTTCTTGAGAAATTAATCTTTCCCAATGGCTTGCCCAATGCCTTTTTGGCTTTAACTTTTGAACTCGTGAGTGTCTGATCATAATCTCCACCAGCCAGAGCACCACCTTCACCATAATCAAAGCTGGTCTCCTCTACCAGACACTTCTCTTCCATATCAATACTCTCAGACTTAGTAGTATCCCCAGTCTCTGAACTCCATGAACAAACACCAGAAACTTCAGCAACAACTCCTCTATTATTGACACCCTCTGCCAACACATCTCCCTTCTTCTTTTTCCTTGATACAACCATCTTAAAACCACTCTCAGAACCAGAAATCTTAACAGTTTTTTTCATAACAGCAATAACAGAGCCAACAGTGGTCTCATAATCAAAAAACGGTTTTGATTTATCATACTGAATGGTAAAAAAACTTCTTTCGAAAAAACTTTAAACTCTTTTTTGGGATTTTTGGATGAAAGAGAAAAAAAAATTTTTTTTTTTTCTGCTTAATTAAAAAAAAATTATTATTTTAAAAAATACTTTTAAAACCAAATTAGTCAATTTTTTTTAAATATATTGTCTTTAAAATTAATAATTTGATTTTTTAAGTTGGTATTTATATTTGTTTTATTTCTTATTTTTTTAATTTTTATTATTATTAATACTTTATTATTAAGATTTTTAATTTTTTGAAAGTGTTAAATCTTATTGTTTTAAAATTAATACTTTATATAAATATTATATTTAATAAAAAACTTTTAAATATTAGAGTTTAAATTATTTTTTTGTAAATTGTAAAATATTTTTATTTTTTTATTTTAAGATTTTTTTTAAGTTTACTAATAGTTTTAAAAATATTGATTTATCTTTTATTAATTTAAAATTATATGTTAAAGTTACTGTTTTTCTGGTTTTTTTATTGTTGTATCTTTGGTTTTATTTGTTATTATATCTGTTATTAATTTTGCAATTGGTTTTAAACTGAATTTTTCAAAATTCCAGATCTTAAATTTGGTTGTATTAATTAAATTTGTTGTTAAACTAATTAATTTTTTGGTTATTTTAGTTACTTCTCTTTTAGTTAAGAATATGTGTAAAAATTTTAAAGTAAAAAAGAATTAAATTATTAAAATAAATGCTTTTAAGAACTTTGCTAGTCTTTTAATTGATATGTTTAAAAACTTTGCTAGTCTTAAAACTAAGCTAAAATTTAATAATAACATAGATAAAAATAAAATTGATGTTGCTAAAACATTTTTTTGAATGAAAATACTTTTGAATATTTGGTTATTTTGTAATAAATGTGTAGTTTTAATATTAAAAATAGTATTAAAAAAACTAGACTGTTTTTTAATAAGTTTTTTTTTGATAGTTAAAATTTGAATGGTATTATAGAGAGACTTAGTAAATTAAATTTACTTTTAGCCTCTTTTAATTTAGCTTAATTAGTGCTTTGACTGATTTGAATGGTTAGTTACATGGGAAAAATGTGTAAAACACGTTTAATTTAAGATTCTTGGTAAATCATATTGTATTAAATAGTGTTTAAGCACACTTTGTTGAAAATTGAATAAATTCCAATGTAAACTATTTAATAATATTGGCAAAAAATTACAAAAACCAAAATAAATCTCTTATTTAAAAATATTATTAATGTTTAATTAGCAAAATTATAACTTTAAATATAATGATATATTTAGCAAATAATAACATTAATAATATTGTTTTTTTAAGCAATATTTTTTAAAAATATGTAAATTCTACAATCGAATATTCTAACAATAGGAAAAAACGCTTTAATAATCATTGTTTAAAAATATTACTTTCAATTGAGTTAAATAATTTGTCTTTTTAATGTATCACTAGTTTTGCTATTTGGTTAGCTTCATTTCTCAAGAAAGGAATCTTACCTGAACAACAGATACTAACAACCTTACTTTACCGAGTTTTGGTTTATCAAAGGGTTTTATTATGTTTCTGTCGACTCACTAAAGTCTGATATTTTTTTGATTAAAAAGTAGTTATCAATATTATTAAAATAATATTGTAACCAGAGTAGAATTGTTTAAATTATTTTTCCTAAACTATAACATGGTTAGTTACCAAGTCCTTTTTGTAGAATGTTATATTGGGTTGTCAAAGTAAAATAGTGAGGAAAAAATCGCCGGAAAAATAGGTATTTTACTAAGATAGTGAGAAATTCGAGGCTTTTGTTATTCAAGGAGGAAAATCAAAAGGGAAAATTTTGAGGTATAGTAATTTTCTTGAAGTTAATTTCTGGGTAAAGAATTGTTTGGAGTATTTCACAAGAATATTTCTTCAAAGTGATTGTGTGTATTTAAAAGGTAAATATCGAGTTTGATTGTTTGTTTGGTTGTCTAAACAAGGTACTTCCAAAAAGAAGGCTGGTCATTTATAGAATCAACATGGGTTTGAGGATGAGTATGAAAGTGGAAAATAGTGGTAATTGTAAGGGATTCCCTCTTAATTATGACCAAGTTGTTAAATCAAGGAGTGTGTTTTAGGCAAATAAAAACCAGAGTTTGAGTAAATAAAATTAGGAAGTCGTGTTTTAGAGAAAATGTGGAGTTAAAGCAGGAGAAGGAGCAGGATAGGAGGATAGGAGGATATGAAATAACTCTTGTTGATCTTTTATGTGCTTTAAAGGAGGGGAATAGGTTTGGCTCAACCAGTCCCATTAAATGCGATCACGAATATGGTAGTTGAAAGGGAGAAGCTTCCAAGGCTAGAGGGAAAATAAATCCCTAATTGAATCAGAAGTGGAAGGAGTAATAGGATTAACGGACCGAAATTATCAAGTTTGAAAGGATGATATTATATAGCGATTAAAATAAATTATTTTAAAACGACAAAATTTCTGATAAGATTATCCAGGAGGTTGGAAATTAAAAGAATTTACAAAGATTGGATTTAGTCAGAAATAAGGTGAAATGCAAGAATAGTTCTCTGGGCAGATAAATAATCACTAGTTGTGAATATTGAGCTCCGTAACATTCAGACCTGTAGCATTATTGGGATCTTCCTTGGGAATGTCGTCGTTATGTTTTATGGTCTTTACCATAAAATCTAAGAATCGTTTACCGTACAAATTGGGATTCACAGCCGATATGTTATTCTAAAGTTTTTGAATATTTTACCCAAAGATGAATGAGAAATATGTAAAAATAACAAGTAGAAGCAATTTTTAAACTCACCTTGTCGTTATTTAAAGATTTCCAAGCATGTTCAACCTTTTTGGCAGTGTTGTATGGAGTCAAAATATCTATTATTCCCAAGTAATATATCTCATTTGTGGAATGATTTTGTTCGTCAGTCGCCGCAAAACCCCCATCATCTGTGTAGAATATACAGTTGCGACGTCGACTATTAATAGCAAAACCATATATTTCAAGAAGGAATTAATATACTAGACTAACAAAGACTCTCGGATAACCTTGCAGATACTTTACTCAGAGAATGAATCGAGCGTAAGCTTTGTCGAAGAAGGATCTAATTTAAGAGGATCAGTGGCGACGACAGCTTTTCGAAGAGCAGAGACTTTACTCTCTCTTTTATTATGTGATGGTGCTCGCTCCAGTTTTTTGGTATCAGGCTAAGTTTTGAAATATTGAGAAATTTAGAAAACATGTAATTGAGTAAAATTCCCAATTTGTAAACCAAAATCGATAACATACCTCAAAAACAGTCAAAATGCCCTCCCGAATATTTTCTTTATTGCCACGAGAGGTATCATGTAACCCAACCAAAAGGCTATAATCCATGATATTTAGACGTTGAAGCAGCTAAGGAAGGGAATTTTGCTTAATAATTAAGGCCAGAAGGAATATTATCTGAGAAGGCATTAATTAATCTTACCACGACGTCTATTTCAAGTTGGTCGACAAAGAGTTTCCGCTTTTCAGGACCTAGTTCTAAATGGCGATTTCTGTTTTTCCAATTGAGATCTTTTAAAACAGCGCGAGGGTTCGTCTTTGCAAGTTCCTCATTAAGCTCCCGTCCAACGGTGGAGCCCTTTAAAAAAGCCCATTATAATTAGCATATATGGAAGGATGCAGTGAAAAAAAAACAAAGGGGTTCTTTACCTTTAAATCATAGATTTCGTGAATATCTCGATGGGGAGGAAATATATTATTCATGACGACAAAATGAATTTTACTACCACGAGGCAATTTCACTCGATGAAGACCGTAAAAGCGCGATAATAGGGTATTAGGATTGCGCTTTATATGCTACCATATTAAATACAAAGTTAAGTGATGAAACTCATAGAATGCACTTATAAAAATTTCATTCAAAAATACCTCGTGATATTTTTTCAAAATCTTGCGTAGAAATTTATGTTCGGTATGATGTATCGTCTTGATAATGAATCTATAATCCCGAGAGAAATAGAAAAAACTTCCACTCTTTCCAGGCGAGTTCAATTCAGACAAAATATATTTGCTAGTCAATGAAACCAGGTAGTCAGCAGGGTCAATCCGGAAATGATCACGAAGACTACGGAAAACCCATGGGGCATAATCCTTAAATTTGAAGTCATATTTGGCTGATGGTGTAAGTTCATTACCGGTGCTAATAAAAATATAAGAGAAAAACTTGATTTTAGAAAAGGGTCCTTTTGGTCTTCCTCCTAATGGTTTTTCTCTTCAAAATAAATAATAATCCATAAGATGAAGCAGAAGTAGATTTACATACATATCAAAGGCTAGTTTGTGAGCTGCTCTGTAATCATCATCAGTTAATTCCCGCGGGATTTTAGCACTACATCTTGAAACCTGTCAGAATAAGAAGAAAATTATTTTATTTGCAAATCACTTTATTAATCCTTTAATCAAAGATTCAAAAAAACACTTACGCCAACTCTGATTCCTGTTAACATGTTATACATCAAAACATAGTTCACATGATCTTCCCCTATTCTAGTACCGATGAAGTTACCATCATCATCATCATCCTTTTCTTTGATTTTCTTTTTTGACAAACGTCTCTTTTTGATAGTTTCAACCCATCTTTGTGCTTCCTCGTCTAATTCTCGTGGCTCCGTTAAGTCAGCACTGTATGTATTACGCCGACCAAGTTTGTGCCGCTTTTTTCCAGGTAATTCAGTATCAGAAGGACTCGAGTAACCGGGTATATGGTTATTTTTCTTTCCTTTACCTGCAGTCGTTGCGGATCGTTGAGGAGGGATTTGAATTTGAGGTTCTGAAGGGATTGCTGATATACTATTCGGCCGTCTCTTTGGTGGTTCTGTATAACTTCGTGATGAATATGTTGGGAACATGAAAGAATCTTGTAAAATACTATTATTATTATTATTATTATTATTATTATTATTATTATTATGATTATAATTATCATGGTCATTATTGGGAGAATGATTTGATTCAGGAGATGTAGTGGTATGATCTGGCATCGAATCATTCACAATATTTGTGGGGAAAGTTACAGATTTTTTATCTTCAGGTGTCGCAGGTTGATCAGACATAACATTTGTTGTAATAATTTTTAGAGGTGTTCGTGGTGAAGTGTTGTTTGTAGTTATGGTTGTTGTGGTGGTGGCTGTTGTCGTTTGCCCATGAATTCCTGTAATTTCGTTGACAAGCACAGTCTGTGCTTGAACTGTGAACGTACTTTCAGAAGAAATATTGTCCATACTGGTAGTAGTTGTAGTTACTTGTTGCTGGGCGTTGAGATCACCAATATTTTGGGTGACAGTGACGATATTCCTTGGGGATGATAGCTTTGTAGAATCCGTATCATGAACATTTGTAGGTGAGGTGGTTAAAGGTAACCCAGTGACGGCGGTCGTTGTTGTTTGGGTCATTGTGGCTGAGGGAATGCTCAATGGTTGAACGACGTTGCTAGGGGGTGAGTGTCGTCGTTCTGAAATCTGGAGTTTCTCGGCTTTTTTATCAACTGCAACTTCTGCGTTTTTTGCTATATTTTAAATAAGGAAGTTGATAATAAAATTCTAATATTTCCTTAAAGGAAAAAAAAAAGAAATTTAACATACCAAACTTAGAAACCTTTTGTGGAGATTTGTGTTCGCTCACTACAGAAGCGACCATCATTTTCACGACAAAAATTTGAAGAATAAAACTCTGACGACAATAAGATGTCGTAGAGAGTGTTCAAAGGTTTGATGAATTTATGAAAAATAAGGACCTCAGTTGAAAAAGGAAGGTAAAGAAAGCTTTAGGTGATAAAGAGTTAGTTTATTAGCGATGACTACCCAAAAAGCTCGAAAAAAAGCTATAATATGTTTAAAGACGCGCAGCGGAAGCTTAAATAGAGCGATAAGAGGAAGCCAAACCTTTTTGTTTTGAATCTCAAAAAGGTTAAAAACTAAAATCGAAGTTATTAGTTAGTTGGAAGAAGGAAACTGAAGAGGTTGATCGAGGGTCAAAGGAAGAAGGGACAAATAAAAAACTAATAAGGAAAGCTATCGAAAATAGCATTTTTCTAGTAGAAATAAAGCAATTTATATGATGTCAGATGGCTCGCATCTTAACTGGCTGGGTTTTCCAAGAATAGTAGCGGTGTCTGACATTCATTTCCAAATATTATTTGTTGCTGAAATGGTCAAATGTTCACCAATTATCGAAACATGTCGTAGAAGCTGGATGAACATCATAATAAAGCAAATTTCCAAATCTTGCAGACCTCCTAACAAGTGCATTTGACTATTATGTGGCTGGTGCTCGAGAAGAAAATTTTCGATAAAAGGAAAATCAGGTCGCTTTTTACCTTGGATGCTTTGGAACTTGAGTAGAAATCGACCTTAGAAATTTGAAGTTTTAATATAAGTCTATTGGTTATTTTAATTGTGTAGCCATGGGGGTAATTAAAAAAGTAAATATAAGTAGGTTCGAAAATAGAATTTTAAGATGTGTCGAATACGAAAATAACTTTAAAATTAAACCAATAAAAGCAATAAAAGCAATAAAAGCAATAAATAAATAAATGAATGACTGATGAATGATGAATTATCTTACTTTGAATCATAATAATTACGTAAAATTAAAAGTAGAAATGATTAAACATGATATGTTTATTTAATAATAATAATAATAATAATAATAATAATAATAATAATAATAATAATAATAATAATAATAATAATAATAATAATAATAATAATAATAATAATAATAATAATAATAATAATTAAAAATATGTTGGTTTTAAACAAATAATTGACCAACGCTAAATATCACTGTTTTATTTATTGCTTTTGCTAAAAAACAGATTTATTAATTTAAATTTCAAATTGTTTTTTTTTAATGTAATAATTAATTTTTTAGTTTAGCTCTTTGATAATTAGATATTTAATTCATGTTTATTTTTTATAAAATCTAATATTTTATAAAGCTAACATTTTAACATATTCAAAAATATGAAAAATTAATATTTTTTACTTTAGAAATAAATACAATAAAAAGCATTTAAATATTTATTTTTTAATATTAAGAAGTTCTTAATTTAAAATAATTAAGTTAAAATAAATTTTAATTTTTCAAAACGATATAAGTAACACTTTTTATTAAATTAATTAATAAAAAATAAAAAACATAAAAAAGAATTTTAAAATATTTTGTGTTAAAATTGTCAAGAAAATTATTTTTTAAATTTATTATAAATAAAATTATTTTAATAATTAAAACATAAAAATATTTTTAAATAAAGATTAAAAAAATAAAAAATTAAAAGTTATTATTTTGAAAAAATAACGGCAAAATAAAAATAAAAAATTATTTATCATAATATATTATTAAATTAAAATATTGGTTATTAAAAATATAGAAATTATAAATATATATTAGCCATATTTTAATGAATAGGTTTTTTTTTCATTGAACCAAAAATATTAAACTTTCAAAATCTAATGGAATATTTATTTTATCTCGTTATGCTTAAGTAAGTATTTACATTTGTCATAAACTAAATATAAGTATTGATATTCATACCTTATGAAAGAATAAGTATAAAATTATTCACATTATTTGAATGTTTGGAATAAACAAAAGCAGGAAATTAATGAGCATTCAGAACAGAAGGATAATGATGTTAACGATGAAAATTATGAAGATGAGAAGGGGATCTTAGAAGTTTTCTGACTCTGTAATGTTTTTACCTTTTTAAGGGAACTGTGGTGTCGAATGGATCAACATTGGTACAGTTTTATGCTTATTCTTGGATCATTCATTTTGATAATTAAGAAATGACATCTCTGTTTAATTTAATGGATTGGCAAGAGACAAAAAGTCGGCCGTTAGCCTTATCACCGCTCCATCCTTTTATGGTAAAGTCAATGTCAAGATTTGCCAAACTTGAACAACTTTTTACCGACCAAAGAACATCCAATACAATCATGAAAGATATTATAATGCGGAATGGATAGATTTGCTGGTGCGCAATATGTGCTTGTTTTACCAATTTTTAATTGCATATATTTTTATCAATTCTCTCATCTCCCATCCTATTCCACTTTTTTATTAATTTTAGGCTCAAATTATTCCGGAAATCTCATCTGGAAGACTGATATTTGCTTTTTCACTGTTGATCATTGTCTACATATTCTTAGTAATATAGAGGTAGAACGGCTATGTATCATTTAAGTTTTTGGCCATCTTTTTTTTAACCTTTCGCAACAACATTAAGAAAAAACAGAAAAAAAATGAAAATAAAAGGAAAATCGTTCAAAGACTTGACGCAATCATCAAAAGTAATGATAACAACTATCAGTATGACGCAATCGAGGTTGTAAAAAGCTTTCAAGCTATAGCATCGACTAAATGGCTTGCTGAAAGTCTTAAGCTTGGGAAGGCTCCAACGCGTAGATTATAGAAATTTCTTAATAAAGCAATTGTAAGTGGTTGGATTGCAGAACTCAGGTAGATCGGACAGAGAGCCACTGGATTACCAATATAACAACAAGATTGAATATTCTTGAATGCGTGCAATAAGGAGTCTCTGAATTCGGATTAATCACGTGAAATTCCTAGTGCTATCAGATCTCTTCAAGTTATTAACCAACTTTGGGTGAATGAAAGTGACCTGCATTTTTGTCTTATATGATGGTATAATAAAAATAATCTTAATTGCCTTTTCTTCAATTCAAAATTCTTGAATTTTTGAGATCATTAAAAGTCGATATACTTGCAAGATGAAAGAACAGTTTTTTGAAGAATTAATGGGGAGTTAATCAAAATACACCCCCTCATAATCTCGTCTTTAAATAGTCCTTCAAACCAGCATTGACACATGGTCATCTCAAGGCTTAAAAAAAATATATTATTTTAAATTTATGCAAATTTTACAAATAAAAACTTTTTGTCAAATAAAATAATAATAAATCCGTGAACTAGCTTACAAAATCAGAAAGAATTGAAAAACCCTCATATCTTTAGTTGCTAAATGGATAAAAGTTTCTTGGAATGCATTGATGATGATGATGACGATAATGATGATGATAATAATAATAATAATAATAATAATAAATTATCTGGTATAAAGAATGAGGAACAAGAAAAAGTTAATAATAATTTTAAGATTTTGTTTAATGGGACTGGAAGAATGAAGAAATTTTTAACTTTTTTGGTTTTTTTTCTTATAGAATTAAAGAATCAAGGTATATTATAAAGGTTTATTCAGTAAATGAATTTTCATATTTCGTCTAATAATCTAATATAAAATTATTGGATCGGGAACGTGATTATAGCAGAATTTCTAAATATCTGATTGGTCAGCTGTTTATTTGATTCACTTTCAAATTATTTTCGCGTCTTCGAGCATTGTAGCTTCCACACACAAACATCATTTAACATAGCCTTCAAATTCCAATATCATTTCGGGACAAAAACAAACTTTCTTTTCTCGTCCCACACTCGAGACTTTTCAGAAAGGAGTACAACCACCATGAATAACCACTCAAAACGCAAAATAATAAAGTCTCGTGTTTCAACTACACGCATTAAAGGGTCACGTTTCAATCCAAGCGACCTCTCGAACTCTCTAAACCCGTTAACCGGCCAAGAAGGACAATATGCTCAATTGCAATCCATTCGTTCATCTGGTTTATCAGTAAACAGTGAAAAAAGAACTAGCAATCAGCCTCAAGACTCTCGCCTTCCTCGTTTCTCACGAGGCGAAACCAGAGGTGAAAAACGCCGCAATAACAGTCCCGTAGAACATAGGCAAGCCCAACGACCGAAACAAGAAGGAAGCAAACAAGAAACACTACCGATATCCCACCCTGAGTTGATGGTCACTGAGCCTGGTCCCGATGTTTTATATGGTTCCTCTAAAGCAGTAACCGTTGAAAACAACACTGGCTTAGTTTCAAAGAACAAGACTAAGGTTAAGTCTACTAAAACCAACCAGTCTCTAGCTAAAAGCACAAACTTAGTCTCATCCTCTACCTCGCTGACAATTGAAAATGAGTTTGAGTTTCCTAGGTCAACCAATACAACTACGTCTTTAGCAAAAAATGCAGCTGTTTATCCACGACTGGTGACCAAAAATATTCCAAATGAATCAGCTGCCAAGTCAAATACTAATTTTAAATCCAATTCTCACAAGCCAATTTCAAAGTCATCATCAGCCTATGTACCACCATCGATATCTAAAGCGGCAAGTTTTAAAAGCAAAACCATTACGAATTCCAAGGCAGGAACTAACTTGAACAATCCTTTGGCTTCTAACAAGGATATTCCTGGTTCAAAAAGGTTGAACGAATTAGCATTAAACATCTTACCCAATCCCAACAGTCAGACTGGAAGCGTGAAAGGATCAAACAATTTCAACAGGAATCAAACTCTTTCAACATCTGTACTCGATTCCCATTCAAACACGACCTGCTTTACTTCCGGTCCTAATATTGATCAACTTAACGTACAACTCGCCGACCTGCGAAAAAAATTAGAGGTAGAAATTGTAAAAAATACAGAGACAAACGATGAACTCGTTGCCATCCAGCTCGAGAAACTTGAGGCAGATGAGCAAATCAAAACCTTACACGATACAGTGAAAAAAGGGGACGACAGGATATCTTTCCTCGAACAAATCCTCAATGAGGATGAAAAAAAAATCACCCAACTGGAGCAGGCTTTGAAAAATTGTGATCAACAAATCATTCAATTAGAACAAAAATTGAAAAATTACGATCAGCAGGTCATCGAATTGGAGCAAAATTTGAAAAATCGGGAGATTCTAATAGCTCAAGTGCAGAAAGAACTTACGGGTCGCGAGGAGACGATTAATGCTTTAGCTCAACAATTGAATGATCGTGATCAGAATATAAATCTATTGACCCAAGTAGTGAATAAGCGTGATCAGACGATCGATGGTCTATCGTCCGAGTTACAAGATAAAAATACGATGATTGGCCAATACACTGCAAAACTACGAGAGCAAGAAGAATTACGCCGTAAACTTCACAACGAGATCCAGGATATTCGTGGCAATATCCGAGTATTTTGTCGGGTTCGTCCTTGCCTTGATGCTGAGTCAGCAGAGTGTGCTGACCTGAAGTTTCCTCCAGATGATGATAAAAAATTAGTTTTAACGAGGCACAGAAACAATTATTTGGGAATCGACATTCCAATTCGTAAAACCTTCATCTTCGAAAAAGTTTTCCCGCCACAATTCACTCAAGAACAGATTTATTCCGAACTCCAATACATTGTACAATCTGCTGTAGATGGTTACAACGTATGTATATTTGCTTATGGACAAACAGGCAGCGGTAAAACGTACACTATGGAAGGAATAGCAAATGGACCCCCTGAAACTGAAGGCGTAATTCCTAGAGCTATTCGGCAAATTTTCCAAATCACGCAAGAGTTGAAATATCAAAATTGGGAATATGAGCTCATCGGTCAATCATTGGAAATTTACAAAGAAGAAATTCGAGATCTGCTTGTTAATGCGAATGGAATTGGCATTCCTACCCTTCCAACTGACGAAAATATCTCTGGAAAAGATCTCGAAATTGAGTTCGATGATATCGCTAGAACAACAAGAATTCCAGGCCTTGTGAGTGTGGCAATTGATTCATTAAAAAGGGCAAACCAAATCATAAAAATTGCTTCTGCAAATCGAGCCGTGTCTGCAACAGCTTGCAATGAACGGTCATCAAGAAGTCATAGCATCTTCATGGTGACAATAAAGGGTTTTAATAAGGATACCGGAGAAGTGAGGACCGCCCTACTAAATCTCGTCGATCTCGCTGGTTGTGAACGGATATCAAAATCCGGATCGAAAGGATTGCAACTTGACGAGGCGAAGATGATAAATAAGAGTCTCTCCGCATTACGGACGGTAATCGAGGGAATGGCGAAGAAAGACTCTCATATCAAGTTCCGTGATTCAAAGCTCACTCGGCTGCTCCAACATTCTTTAGATGGCCAATCAAAAACGCTAATGATTTTGAGTGTGTCGCCCATGAAATCCGATTCAGATGAGAGTCATTCGGCTTTGGAGTTTGCCGAAATCGCGTCTTCGGCTCACATCGGGCAAGCCCGAAGGAATACGCGGGCGAGCTCCAAAGCCTGAAGTGATAAAATGGCTCGATTATTAAGAAATTTAAAGAGTTTTGGAATGTGTAGAGGTGTTAAGGCAAACGTAAAATTTTATATTTTTTAAAATATCATAAAAACCCGATAAATTTTCCCAAAATGGTAATTGAAATTGTCATGCAGCAATTTATGAGCATTACAGTCACAAATTGAAAAAATTCTTATGGTATACGGCCCTTTAAATCGGTATAAAACTGTATCACCAGCTTCCGGATAATATTCTGGGAGATTTACTTTTATTTTAATTGTTTATTCAATCTTCAAAACTCCATTACTAAAGGTTGCTTTAAATAACAACTATACGAAATGGTATGGTCCAGTATAGCTGGCTGGGGTGCCTTTGGGTTTGGAGTTCGTGTGTTTGCCCTATGTCTTGAAGGCAGGCCGCCATTTGGTAGTAAGTTATCGCAAGTTTGTTTTATTAGCTATATCTGATTATGTAATTTTGAATGTGGAAAGTGGTTTCGGGTTATTAAGAAGGAATTGGAATTTGGACCATGTTTTAAAAATGTGGACATAAAAGGGCGTGAAGATTAGTGGGATATAAAGGGTATTTGAAGTTGACTATTAGGCATTATCAAAACGAATGACATAAACGGTATGGCCACATTACGCAAGACCTGAATTGTATAGCACACTCATAAAGCAATACACCTGATCCACATCGAGGCATCCATAATCCCTTTCGCTTACTCTCTCAAACATTTTTTGTCGTAGATATGAAAACACACATGGGACACGTGATCGTATTCGGTGCAATAGGATATTATTTACACGGAGTTGAAGAAAGACAGATGGCCGTGATTAAACGTCGAAGGGAAGAACTGATGCAACGTCGTGAGCGTCGAAAAGAAATTGAAGTGCGACGAGCTGCTTATATCAAAGAACATGGAATCCAGGAATGGGGTCCCCAAAGTGGTTGGGGTACATAGTTATCTAATGGGCTAAAAAATGTAATTTCACTCGTTTCAAGGACATTATAATTGGAGAAATTTTCAGGAAGGGATTTCAAAAACGCTTTAATATAAACGAGTGCTTAGACCTTGTAATTTGTGATCGCAACGGAATCAGGCTTACGAATTACAATTGCAAGCAAGCATGGCAAGCGATATTCAACTGTAATTGATCACAATAAATTTCTAATTTATTTTATTTTTTCATTTGCCTGATTTAAAACTCAACTAAACATAAAATCTAGAAAAAGGGTATTTCTTGAGTCCTGATGTAAAAGGCCTTTTAGTGAGGATCCTACTGCAAGATACCCCATGAGCTCTTTCATCCAATAATTATACTATAGGACGTTTGAATTTGGACCAAGGAAAATTTTCCTCGTTGCTTTGCATTTTTTCATTTCGATCCTCGTCCTTTGAAATCCATTCTTCTGTTATTCTGCCATCCTTTCTTCTCGACGTTTTCTTATAGCCAGAACAGTTCCCTATCATAACATGGAATTAGTGCATTAATACAAATATGTATATTTTAAAAACACAGATCCCCGATCGTTTGAATATTTTCGTACCTTCTTAGCGAACCGTTGATTACGAAGGAATTTAGGATCAACCTATAAGAAAATCAATTTATTAAAATTTCCCCAAGAATAAAATTTCAAATATTCTTAATCCCCAAATATATTTTGATTATAAAAAAACTAAAAAATAACTTACACCCTTGAGTGAAGGGTACCGGTAGGTCTTTGGCTTCTTGATACCGTTTCGATGAGCCTTACGATCTATTTAAACATAAAAAAAAAGGATAGGGAAAGCTCAATTATCAGGTAAAAGGAGGCCCGAGACTTAACCCGAAGAGTTGGGCGTGAACAGTTGATAAGGCTAAAGTCAAAAACCCCCCCTCTGAAACCAAACGTCAATTTATACATACTTTGGTTATGGTTGGTATGGTTTTTGCTTTTTGCTGAGTGAAAGCAAAGTTGAAGTTACCACTATAATACAACTTCCAAAGAAACTAAGAGAAAAAATATACCCATTGTGTCTTATGCTGGTGGAAACTTTTCTAAACGTTTTTGCGATCAAAATTTCACATTTTTATATTTGCCACACTATCAAGCTTCAGAGATTCACTGATCTGAATTTCTTATTTTTGACCTGCTAACATAATAAAATACCGCAATTTATCACAATTAAATAACTAAAATTGAAAACAATTAATTCATATTTAAATATTTCAAAAATACGAAATTTAAAATATTTTTTTATTTCAGTTTATGTAAATATAATTATAGCAAATTGCAAAATATTTACATTGTAAAATGGTTTTTTGATAATAAATATTTGATATTATTCCTTATTAATTTAAAAAATTAAGATAACAAGTAATTTTTATTAATTTTTAACAAAGATATAATAAAATTAAGATAAAAATTTAATTGGTATTAAAATATTCTTTGCATATTTTTAGAATTAATAAAGTTATGTGACATATATTAATAAAATAATATTTTACAAATAAATTATATATCTGTTTTATTTTTCATTTGTTACTTTTATAATTTTTTTATTTATTAAATATTAAAAATATTTGAATTGAAATGTAATATTTTATAAATTATATTTTGGTTATTAATTTGTATAAATATAAGAAAAATTTTCAATTTGTTAATAAATAAAAAATTTTTAAAAATAAAAATCAAATTATTTAATTTTCAAACGGACGAATCATGGGTGGTTGGCCGATAATCAAATAACAAAGAAATGCTGTTTGCTCGATAGTTTAAGGAAACTATGAAATCTTTCATTGCTATAGCTGAAGAATCCCATTTTCCTCTGGAAAATTTGCCTTATGGCATATTTTCGACTGTTGATTCTGTAAGTTGTGGGTAAATTATCTTGGGGAATGTTTTACCTGTATCCACAAAAATTTATAGTAGGACATATATAGCCGGCGGTTGTCACCGAGTCTAGTTTCCACCACTCTTGCATGGGCCTAATAAGTTTGTACTAAAACTAGCGGCTACACACCTTCTATAGCAGTGATGAATTCACATCCTTAATGATCAAGTGAAAATTATCTCGATCGCCAAATCTAATTTTTATTATTATCCATCAAAAGCCAAATCCACGGGTAGGGGTTGCTATTGGAGATCAAGTCCTAGATCTAGCGGCTATCAATGACCTTTTTGAATCCAACCTTCCGCAGCTACCTAACCCACGTTCAGTTTTCACACAGGTCTTATCAAAAAATCTTTTAACCAATATAATATCAATTATATCAAATTAAATCCTTAAATTCTTCATACAAAATAAAAGTCCTCATTGAATCAATTTATGTCACTCGGAAAACAAATCTGGCAAGCAACACGTAAATTCTTACAAAGAATTCTCGCGGCAGATAATTCCGAATTACGTGACAATCATCAATTACGACAACGAGCATTTGTGCCACAATCTATGGCCACAATGTATTTACCGGCTTCCATTGGAGATTATACGGACTTTTATGCGTCAAAGGAACATGCGACTAATGTGGGGTGTATGTTTCGGGGAAAGGATAATGCGTTAATGCCAAATTGGTGAGCTATTTTGTTGAATTTTTCTGATGAATTCATTTTTTATGATTAAAGAGCGCGTGTTGCTTTTTGTTGCACAGGGTACATTTGCCGGTTGGATATCACGGTCGATCTTCCTCAATCGTTGTATCAGGGACAAATTTAAAAAGACCTAATGGTCAACGGTTGGTGGCTAAGGATCAACCACCCGTCTTTGGGCCATCATTGAAGCTTGATTATGAATTGGAAATGGTGGGGAATTTAGATTTTTATGGCAAAAAAATGATGATTTTAGAATGGGAATAGTTTTTAACCAGTTTTAAGATCACACAAAAATCAGGCATTTTTTGTGGGCACAGGTAATCATCTTGGTGACTCGATTCCTATTGAAAAAGCCAAGGATCATATTTTTGGTTTGGTTCTCATGAATGATTGGAGTGGTGAGTAATTCAGTTTTAGACAAATATTTTGAAATCAAATTCAGACTTTACTGATTAGTATCTCGGCAATTTGCTTTTTTTAGCTCGAGATATTCAGTGTAAGTTTGAAAGGATCAATTGCTTTATACGTGTAAACTTCAATTAAATAATGTTCCAACTTTTTTTAAGCCTGGGAATATGTCCCTTTAGGTCAGTAATTTCTTTACTATTGGTTAGCAATTTCGAAGGTTGATTTTTTATTCATTATGGATGTCCGATCAAATCGAATACCGAAAAGGTCCATTCCTTGGCAAAAGTTTTGGGACCACAATTTCGCCATGGGTTGTTACTCTAGATGCGTTAGAACCATTTATCGTTCACGGTCCTCATCAGGTATTTTAGTCTCCATTGATTTATTATATATTTGATTTCGATATATTCCGCATCTAAACATTAATATTTTTCCCTTTTTGATTTATCGTCCATTGCAAATGATTCTCTTGCTTATAATCATTTCGTGTGTATATTACTAAGGATCCCAAGCCATTACCATACCTTCGCGAAGAAGGCCCTACCGCATATAATATTCATCTGGAGGCAAAGATGAAAGGTAAGAGCCTGAAGCAATTTAAACATTCATATGAATTATATAAGATACATTGACAGAAATTTTCAAATTGAAATTACCTTTTTTTCCTATAAGCCTCAAATAGTTCAGTCTACAAAACGTTAACACGGTCGAATCTTAAATACATGTACTGGTCAATTACTCAGCAATTAGCGCATCACACGGTGAACGGATGTAATAGTCGTTCTGGGGATTTATGTGGTACTGGAACAATAAGTGGCGAGGTATCGAAATTCAATTTTATTTATATATATTTGTATTTTTTATGCAATATCATTATATGCTAACTTGAAATATAAATTCCCTCAAAATTTGGATGCATGTTACCCCTGATAGACCAAGGATGCGTACGGCTCGCTACTCGAACTCACATGGAATGGTGCAAACGAGATTCAACTCGATGAGGGGATCACTCGGAAATTCATTGAAGATGGGGATGAGGTGTTGTTGACTGGATATTGTCAGGGTGATGGTTACCGTGTCGGGTTTGGTGAGTGTCTAGGTACGATTTTACCGAGTATTCCCAGGGCTATCTAGTAAAACTATTACTCTGGCCGCCGATTGATTTTGGAAGGATGGCTATATTGAATTGAAAACTTTTTTATTTTTTTAATCATCATTGTGTTAATTTAGTTAGAAATATTTACTTGTAATTTGTTTAGAATACGATTTTCAAGAAAAATTTGTCTTGCTGATCCAAAATTGAGTCCTAGTTTTTTTTAACACTAATTACTCGTTATGAATGAACCCAAGCGAGAATTATTGGGATCTAGCAACTGGTATACACGGCTTCATGAGTGAGCAATGAATAGATAATTTTGGAAACCATGTATATCACAAATTATTATTTATTCCTTCCATCTGACATAATCAGTTGAAACTCAATGTTACTAGATTTTGATTTGGTGACAAATCTCGTGACCATGAAGATACCGTCCATATTAATAAGATCTAACCCGAAAAATTTCCCACGATATTCACTTTTTACCTTTTCCTCACAGAATGCCCTCTCTTCAGTTGAATCCTCCAAGTGAACTAGGCTGCCCCATACCTGCTAATACGCCGCATGCCATTTCCGTTACATTACCCACTTGGAAAGATAATGTTGATTATGAGGAAGGTTGTGAGCGTGTGCTAAGTCGCATGTCAAGTGGTTATCCGAGATTTTTTATCCACAACTATATCAAAAAGGTTCGAAAAGGGCTTTATGTTTTTGTTTTTGGGCTCGTCATTTTAGGGATGAATGTCGAATTTCAAGAAAAAAACTTCTAATAATCAAATCAATATATTGATCGATGCTAATTGATGATTGTTTTTTCCTTTTTCCTTAGCTAATGGCACATTGTGAACAAAAGTTCGCAAAAGTCACTGAAACCTGTCTCCTATTTCCGTCTCGAAAAGTGGCCCAAAGATGCCGTGATTATCTGAAACAATATTATACATCGAATCAAATGTCATCATCTTTTGGAAATTCAGTTAATGTGTCACGTCTTGCAGAATTTACGGTACTTGCACCTACTGTTGAGCATAGAGACAGATCATTGCCCGGGGCTGTTACACTTTACGTTGTAATGTTTCCTAAGGACGCTTTTCCTATTGCTCAATCGTTTTGGCAACATACTGGTGAGGGAATATCATCTCGTCTGGCAGAATATGTGCTTCGTTTGCTCGAAACTAAAAAGCACGAAGAACAAATTCATAAAGAATTGATTAATCAAAGATCTCCATTTCGGAAACATTATTCTAATTCTCGAATTCCAACTGCTGTCACGCTTCAGAATTGTTCAGATTCATCCAGCAATTCTATAACCGCTCTTAACTCCCGCTGTGATGAGAATGGAGACCTTATAGAAAATGCAAATTTTGAGGAGAATTCATATGTTGAGGAGCGATATGGTCGTAATCTTTCAATTGGGTTTGCTGATAAAGCAAAGATTGTATTGAAACGTCGAATTGCTGGTGTATTAGGCGTGGAGGATGTTGTAGAAGACTTAGAGGATATCGCATTAAAGAACATTGAAAACCAATCTGAACGTGATGTTTTTGGAGTTTCAGAGGATGATGTATATCTTTATCCATGTGGGATGAGTTCGATCTTTCATGCTCATCGATGCTTACTTGCCTCTTTTACAGCTAACAAGAGTGTTTGTTTTGGGTAAGTGAATTTATTTCATTTCATCAAATTACTCATTTTCCTTTTTGATCTATCACATTATTTTGTCCTTTTACGATTTTCAAATTCAGATTATATTTCATTTGATAGTTTTCCTTATGTTGATACTTTGAAAATTTTGCAAAAATTTGGACCTGGCTGCCACTTCTTTGGCCATGGTTCTAGCACGGACATTGACGCACTTGAAGATTTGCTCCATTCAGGCGAAAAAATACTGGGTCTATTTTGTGAATTTCCTTCAAATCCTTTATGTAAATCTCCCGATTTAAAACGTTTACGGACTTTGGCAGATCGATATGATTTTTTAATTGTGGTGGATGAGACTATTGGCAATTTTGTTAATGTTAAAGTTTTAGAATGGGCAGATATGATTGTTACTAGCCTTACAAAAATTTTTAGTGGAGATTCTAATGTTATGGGAGGAGGGTAGGTATCATTCAAGGTTTTATTAAAATTTTCACATCCATCAAGTTGGATCATCATTTTTCATAAACACCATCCTATTTTAAGATTAATATTAAATCCTCAACGACGGCATTACAAGAAACTAAAGGAGACCTTGAAACTGGAATACGAAGATCTTTTTTGGGCTGAAGATGTGATATTTTTGGAGCGAAATTCTCGTACATTTCGAGAGCGTATCGCGAAAATAAATGCGAATGCCGAAAGTTTATGTGACTTTTTGTGTAAGAGTCCCAAAGGTTAGTCAAAACGGTTAAAAAATTTGAAGAAATCGCATTGTGAAATAATAAGCATATTGACTTATTTCTATTTCAGTTAAGAAAATCTATTATCCAAAACTCATAACTTCAGAAATTTATTCACAATATATGAGGACGAAAGGCAGCTATGGGGGCTTATTTTCTGTTACTTTTCATAATGATCTCGCCTCTCAACAATTCTTTGATGCTCTTCCAATTGCAAAGGGACCATCACTTGGCACCAATTTCACCTTAGCATGCCCATACACGATCTTAGCCCATTATATGGAACTAGATTGGGCTGCTAAATTCGGTATTGAAAAAGGACTTATTCGAGTGAGTGTGGGATTAGAAGACAAAGAGAAACTGCTTGCAACATTTCAAACTGGCTTAGATGCTATCAAAATTTAAAAAGGATAATGAAGTATCCGAATCGAGAACATTCTGGAAAATTATTATTATAACAAATTGTAATAGCTTGGTTTTGCCGTGATTCCGGACGATTAAACCTTTATTATTCCAAATAATATTGAATCGAAGATTTTTAAAACACGATTCGATCGATTGTTCTATAACATAAAATGGGAAAATTTCGCTTGTGCAATGGCAACTGTCACGTGATATTTTTCATTATTGTGCGAGCTTTTGTAATTGTACTTAAATGGAGTACGATATGAAGTTATGAAATGCTCATCATAATAATTACAACCTACAACAGGGAAACAAATTAGCTGCGGATCAGGTTTAAAACCACCATCAGCGGATGGATTATAATACATCAATAACACGCAATACTAACCATTGCTATGTAACGCCTATCATTTCCTGCATCACTGGGACCAAGGTTCCTCCGGGAAACCCAAACGGATGGCTCTGTTCATGCAGTCTCCAGTGATCCCGGCGTCCGTACACCTTTTAAATACTTTCCCATGAAAGGTGTAGGCAAGATTGGCATTCTATTAGACTTATGGCTCGCGCTTGCAAGTGCTTGGACGATCTCACCTCCGAAAAGGAGAACTTAAGAATAAAATGGCCAGATGATTTTTCGGATGCGGGGAAAAGCTATACAATTCTAAAGTAAAAATTCACCAGGAATCGATTAGATTCTTTACCCGCGAATTCATTCCTCCTTTTGAAGTGTCGGACATGGTGAATCGCAAGACAAGAAAAATTACCCGAAAAACTGTCCGGAAAATGCTTTGTTCGGCCATTATTCCTGTCGATAACTTCTGATCAGCAAGGCCGAGAAATTAGGTCGTGTTATTATTCGGAACGAAGCTTCAACATCCAAAACTTGTAGTCAATGTAGCAAAATCTAAAGAATCGAAGGGTTTGAAGCGTAAAACGGCCGGAACTGTGGGATTGTGATAAATAGAGATGAAAATGGCGTTCGAGAGATCTTCCTCCGGGCATTACTTGATGCTGTTTTTGTGTCTGGTATACCCAGATAAATTTCCACTCATTAGTTTTGCGATAGTAGGTGAGCTTGCCATCCAACATTATCTCGGGAGGAACGGGGCACCCATTATTATGCCTCTTTTTTTTGAAATTAAGGGGTAATAAAGCACGCATGTCATTATCCAAAATAGTGGTAGGCTTATAACGATGTGTAGTAAGCATCGACGGATTACAAAGATGAATGATATAGAAACATTCAATGTGGATTTTGGAAACTTCTAGCACAAGTTGTCATTGTTTGTCACAAATTTTTCTAGATTGAGTGTGCTAATAGACCTTGCCGATTCGGATTACGCCTAATTACTTCTTCCCTAGCAAGGAATGTTTGATCGATTGCCTGATCGATAATATTCGCAGGCGCCTCCGAAGCAACAGTCTGAGAACACAGAACAGTTCGTATGAAATTGCGCTCGCCCCATATTAGCTATTTGGAGTTTCTTGTCTTCGTGCTCATTACCTCTTTTCCTGCCCGAACATTTGTGTAAAGCTCAAGTTTATCTTTGATGGGTTGAGGCTTTACCCAACCCTGTTTTGATTGATCGATATGGAAATTTTTGTACAAAAGCGCGATGTTGACAACAGTATTGGTAATGTTGTCAAGCCCAACCACCGCTTCAAGGGCTGCTTTGAGGATGGTTCGGATACACCTTGATTGACAGTGTACAGTTGAGAGTATCTTCCATCTTCTGACATTCGCGACGAGCTACTTTCGCTTTTCCCTTACGCTTTTCCTCTGTTCTAACGCTATCGTCAATGGGGAGCAGCTCTCCTTCCCCGTATGCGACAAATAAAGACCGTGTTAATGGTAAGAATTAATGTCTTATAAGAGTTCATGCTCTTCAGAGGTTGCATTGTTGAAGAGAATCAGAATGAAGGAAAAAGATGTATTAGAAAAGTCAATCACTGTGGATGACCAGAATTTCTGGCACCATTCCGCGGCTTGTTCGTTCGAAAAGGAGTTGCTTTTTGTTGCTCGAAATCCTTCTTTTACTGCGCACTAGAGACACGGATATAATCTTATTATCAGAGGTGGTGGGAATGGTATCAGCATTTTGAAACGTTTAGCTCAGGTGAGAAGGTATTTATTTTCGCGATTTTGAACCTGATAAGCATTACTAAGCGACTAATTATTGATAGGCATTTATAAGCAAATTTTTTTGCTGTTTACTTTTACCTGGAATGAGTTACTTACAAGAGCAAGTCAATCATCACTAAATCACATCACAAGCACATCAATTCTCAAAAACGTTGAATGGTTCAGCGCAGAAGCAAAATTCAACTACCACTAAAACGGTGTACGAAATTAGCACCCTAAAAAAGCACCTCAAAAAGGTGGGTTTCCCTTCAATAAGTTCCCTCTCAAACTGGTCGTCACTCTGCTCCGCACGCGCTCTAATAACTTACACAAAGACTCGAAAATTTTCTCCACATTGGTCTCATCTCTTCTATATACTTTTACCGACACACAGACTCTTTATAAAACCTTACTTTTAATATAATGGCACTGAAAAGGATCAATAAGGTGGGTTTGTGGCATGGATGTTTATCTTGTATGATGAGGATATGCTATTTCTCTTTGTTTACGAGACGATTTCAAAGGTCATAAACTTTGGTTTGGCGTCAGGGATTTTTTTATCCCATAGTAGTTTGTATTTGCTCTTGTGGTTAGCTTGGTTTACTCTACTAGTAAAACGAAACCGAGATTTATTATGACGAAAAGTCATCTGATCTTTATCTTTTTCGAGATAATTTATGCCCCAAGTTTTTGAAGCATAAAATTTTCTCGAACACTACCCCGTTAGGCTAAAAATTTCCCTGAAGGCAATAGATATATATCTATTGCAAGATACAAAATGTTGACATATTTTCGCTATAAATATTCGAATACTGCGGTTTACAAATATAATTGTATTTTTTATTAACTTTCCACACGAATTCACTTTTTAGGAATTGTTCGATTTGGGACGTGATCCACCCTCTTCTTGCAGTGCTGGTCCTATGGGAGATGATCTTTTTCATTGGCAGGCTACTATCATGGGCCCGGTACATGATTTTTTCCCATTAGTCTTGTAGATCAATTTTTTGTGGAAATATATCTTAATGTGCACAACTTTCAATAACTTCTTATTCAATCCTGTTAGTCTGATTCCCCATACTCTGGCGGAGTATTCTTCCTTGCCATTCATTTCCCAACAGACTATCCTTTTAAACCGCCAAAGGTAACTTGTGGATTGTTTTCATTCCCCAATCCAAGAATTCATAATGTTTTCTCCCATGACCAATTAATTTGATTCTTGTGACGTTGATCATTGTCTAGGTAAATTTTACAACTAGAATTTATCATCCGAATATCAACAGTAATGGTAGTATATGCTTGGATATTCTAAGAGATCAGTGGTCCCCAGCGCTTACCATTTCGAAGGGTAAGGCCCCTTTCTTTTTACTTGCTATATAAATCATTTTTGAAGAAAAGTTTAATCAATTACAAGGTTAATCATTCAAATGCCTCCTCATTTTATAGTGCTTTTGTCAATCTGTTCTATGTTGACTGATCCTAATCCTGGTATTTAACAGACATATCTTGGACCCTTGTTCTTTTCATGGATATTAATACTAAATTTGCCTTAATCTCAATTAAAAAAGATGATCCTCTTGTGCCAGAAATTGCTCATGTGTACAAGACTGATCGCGCTCGCTATGAAGCGACGGCTCGTGAATGGACGCGCAAATATGCCAGTAAATAATCTTAATACTATTTTTCAATTTCTAATTATTAAGCATTACAATTATTTGAGTATTTATTTGCTGATTCTTAACCTCTTATCTTACAGTGTAACCTGGTGAATAAATTAAAAGGACCAAGGCCGCTAAAGATAGCCAAAATGCACAAGAGTTTATTGCGGGTTAGCTTCACCTATTTATCCTTTTATGCATTAGTGGCTCTATATGTTTCTATAGCATTATCTGAATCTTGAGCCATGATTTTTACTTCACTTCTTCCTTTGTACCTTTCAAATCGATTTCTCTATACCTGTTTGCCGTTCCTGCACTTTTTCTTTGGCTATCTTTTGTGTTTGCATGGCGGGGCAATTGTGTTTGTGAGCGGGGGATAAACTGGATGATTGCCGATACTCTTTGTTGTTTGTTGCTCAATGTGTTCTATCATCATTTCTATATAAATTCCTTTTTTATTTTCAATCAATAAACTTCCTTGTATCTATGCTAATGGCCCGTTTCTTGAATTTATTGTGACAAAGTCTTGGAAGTCCAATTTACCCGCATTTTACGATTTGGTTGAAGAATCGTTCCAATGGGTCTATTGGCTACTAGTTTCTGTTTTGGTAAGTAAAATCCTATTCGTCGATTTCATCTAGAAAGGTGATATAACCCTAGGGCTTTGTAAGATTGTTTTTTGAGAGTATCCTTGTGGATTCATGTTTGCGAATCTCATCTTTAAGAGATTATTTGTCCTACGTATTCGAAATGGTTGAAGTGCCCGATCTTGGAAACATGAGATATTATTGAACAGTTTTTTTTGTTTGGTTGTATGACGATTGAATATGTTTAATGTATGGGAATATAGCAAGATTCGAAAGGGAATAAAAAAAAAGAATATTCTTGATCATCTGATCAAAAGATTACTGGGAGATTATTCTCTTTGTTAATTCCATATATTTTCTTTAGACGGTACTGGCCGAACGGGTAAAACCTTTCTTGTTTTGGTTGCCAAATTAATTTCTTTAAATACTTTGTCAAATACCGAGCATATTTCCCTTTTTAGACTTTTCAAGAATACCCTAAAAATGGTACACTGTTTCTTAATGTAATCAAGACTTTAGACTTTAAATAGAACAGACTCGATTTATTAGTCAAATTCAACATTCAATTGGTAATTGGTATGAGGGTTCAATGGATGAGTTCATCAATGAAGCCGAGATCTTACATAAGAAAAAATTTAAAAAAGTTCACAAGCTGGCTTTTAATATTATCACTACTTCCAAATGAGAGCTAATAAGAGCAGACACCTTTGGAAAGCAATCAAACCTGCTAAAAAGCGCTGCCAAAAATATACTTCACTTAATAAGGTTCAGAAACGTCAAGACTACAATAATCGTCATTTCGTTTCTGATAAGGCTTTCTTTGAGGTCTCTAAAACTAAAATTTCTGAAAACGGGAAGTTTAAGGAAGATATAATACAACCACATATTGTCGAGGAACAGAAACCAAAAAATAAAAATGAGTTTAATGGGGTTGCAAGACCAATTGTAATTCAACAGCCGAAGCGGACAAGGCAAATTTATCCTATGGGCCTCAAGGCTGGTAAATCGCTAAATGACGTTTCTCAAAAGAATGGCGAAAAAACTATCGATTATGATAACTCAATTGAAAAACCGAAGCTTAAAAAAAATCCTGCTTATGCCAGAGATCCTAGTCTAAATAATGACACGGATTCCGATGTATTGCCCGAATGTAAACATGGTTTCAAACAAAGACAGCCTGCAACTGAACACCCAAAATCTAATAACCAAAGTAATTCCTCGGCAAATTCTACTCAATTTAAACAAGGCACTTGTAAGAATCCACAGAGAACGTGTTTTAAATCTGCAGATCCCGGTGATTCAAATCAAGATGACTTTGTTGAAAAATCAAACGTAAAATTTGAAGAACGGCCACAAGTCGTGAAACACCCAAAACCCAAGAAAACTCCTCTTGTTGTAGATAATATATCTAGCTTAAAAAAACTCGGCGCTGATTCAATTCAAGAGATCATACTTGGAAACAAGGAACAGCAATTTGCTGCTCAAAAGCTTGTGAAGAAGAGGGAAGCCTTTTCGGAGACAGATCCTCATCCTTCGAAAGAAGATAGCTTCAATAAAAAGGGAAGCCCAAAACGTATCAAGGTTGATGGCACTAGAAGTGCTCAATCATTGACCAATCCTGGTCCTTCAAAATCGGACAAGATTAAGATCCCTAATGGAGACAAAGTTAATGAGCAAGTAAGGCCTATTGATAGTAATAATAGTGATACAGTCAACAAAGAAGTTGCACCGAAACCCTCAGTACCACTACCACCACCACCACCACCACGATATATCCTTTTCGTATGTGAGTAATGAATTTTGATTCAATTCGATATCCGAAAGACTCGAGGACTTGCTGTCCATTTCGAAGAAGCAAGATTCGACTAAAAATCTTGGCCACGATTTAAAATTCATCATGTTCAACAGCGAATCTTCCATACTCTACCAAAAAACCAGAACTGGCACTGCATTTTGATGCCGCCGCAGTTCCAAAATCCATTCGTATCGTCACCGATAAAGTCACCAAAAAACCGAAAGGCTACGCGTTTATCGAATTTGAAAATGAAATTGCGATGAAACGTTCCCTTCGTTATCATAAGACTATATTTAAGCGTAAAATGGTATTTGGAGCTACTTGTATATACAATGATAAGATATCATCATTTTTCTATTAAAATCTAATTCTTTGTTTCTTTAATTTAGATACATGTTTTAGAGGTTGATTTGACCTCAGGTGATGGTGGAAATATTAAAACTAACCAGCAAAAAATCCAGGTTAAAAAGAAGTTAAATGAAGAGCGAGAACCTGTGTCCTAGTATTCCCAGCAAAGCGTTTTTCACTAAAGCCTAAAGATTTACAATTATTTTTTTCATGATTGATTCAGCAAAAAAGTTACGACTTAATTTCAGTTTTGCCCCAGGTTTTCAACCGATCAACGAGGCACTCCATTTAATGTTTGGCTGAGAAAATAGAAGATGAATTACGAAAGAAAGTCGAGTAAAATGAGTCAGAATTTCAAACATCATTGGACCCATTAAATTCAGTCCTCACTTATCGGAAATTTAAATGGCCTTTTATGACCAAGACTAATAAATTAGATTAAATAGGTATGAAGAAATATCACTATTGGAGTGTTATTTTATTAATATATTTCATCTAAGCTCTAAGGCAAGTATCATACTGAAATACCTCGAAAACTTCATGGGAAATCATTAGCGATTTTTATTCAGGACTTGGGGCATAGATAATTGCAATCGAAATATCGCCAACAAGAGTTTTAAAAAACGAACTTTTATCATAACATTATTTTACAATTTTTTACATTTCTCTATAGTCAAAAATCTTTGTTTATACCCAAATTCCTAAGATTAAATAAATATAGAGAATCTTTTGTCACATTCGTCTTCATCTTATTGGTATCCCACTGTATGATATTTTCTTACACAAAGGGACGTCACTTTACCCTGACGATGCATTTTGTTAGACTTCAAGTGATTTGAAGTAAGACTCCCAAAGAACAATGATCTAAAAAAAAGCTGATGTTAGATCCCTGTAAAAGACAAGACAAATTTTATTCTTACCTGTTTTTGGGTTTCCACCATTGACTCTAGAAAAGCTTCCAAAGAATTTTTAAAGTCTTCGACTTTCTCTTTGTCAAACCTGTCAATTTCGGCTTTAATCAACTTGGTGACCCGCTCAAATTCGTGTCGACAATCTTCCACCTTCCGCTCAGACTTTTTGCATTAAATATTTGATTGCTCAAATCATTACGTATTAAGCAGAATGGTAGAAATACAAAGGATTGACACATACTTCGACAATATCGGCTAGCATCAGCGTCAGTTTATCTTGTCTGAGTCGACCTTGGGTTTTGATCCTCTCATAATTTGCCTTCTTTTTATGTAATTCATAGATTACATTCTGCCATGTGTTATAACACTTTGCGCGTGAATTAAATGTGACCTGCAATAAAAATGATAGCAAAAATAGAATAATTATTTCAATATAATTACTGAGATTATTCAACCAGATTTCTGATACTGACTTTAATGGAACCGATTAGCCTTATATATTCTTCAACTGTATTTTCTAGAGTGATAACATCTCTTTGAGCCTACGAAATTATTGACTCAATTTATTAAGTGAAATATACCATGGGTGGTCCAAATATAAAGAAGTACCTGCAATTCGTGAAGGTCTTTGATCTTGTGCTGAAGATCTCCCAGGAGGGTTAAATTACTGGCAACTAATTTATTTTTTTCATACTCTGCACAAGCTAGTGTTAGCATACTCTCGCCGAATTCTTTCGTAGCTCCCCCAAGATCTATAATTGAGATTGGGGAAAAAGTTTAGACCAGTACTTTGAGAAATCAGGGAAATAGAAGCTTGATACCTTTACGCTGCTTAACAATCGCCTCGACCGACTTTACCAATGCCTTTAACTGTGATTCCAGGATATCTAATTGGTTTCTACGAGTCTCAAACCACTATTAAACAATAGGACTTTTTTTGTATTAGATTATCTTGAAATGTAATTCAGATATGCTGGGAAATCGAAAAAAAGCTCAAGGACACCTCGTCAGTCTCAGTAAACTTATTGAATGCGGTGGCGCTTGACATAGCATCACTAAGAGATCGCAAAACTCCTTTTGATTCGTTCCTCTTTACCTATGATTCAAATGGATAGAAATCAACATTTAAGTTATCCATCACCTTTAATATCAACTTTTACATACATCTGTTGTAAAAGTGTCCGATTCTAAAAATAACCGTAAATCGGAATCACACTGAAGTTCGGGATGAGAAGTGATTTTTCTCAAACATTTTTCGAGTGCTTTGCGCCGATTTTCAACAAACTCTGTCTGAAAACGAGCTGCAGCGAGCACTGAGAAAAAAAGGAGCAAAGTTTTTAGGCAAGGAATTTAAATTAAAAGAGACACATTAAATTTTACCGTATATGTGCTTTTCAGGGACAGGTGGCACAATTACGCCAGGCTTATTATATGTCAATTGGTTGTAGAGCCACAAAAAATCGCGATAACGTCTCCTAACCGTAAAATCATCACTTTTGAAATCAGGGGACGTTGTCTGTAAAAAAGTAATGAAAAGTATCAAATTGTTCTAAAGACTTTTGAGAGTTTATTTATATCGAGACACCTACTCTTGTACGGACATTATATAATATGTAACCCGTGAAGGTATCTCCAATTTGTTGAGGATCTTCAACAGAAATGTCAAATGTTGGTGGGGATTCTCGGTCATGACAACGAGATCCCAGTTTCTGTATTCAAAGATTGGTCATTAGAGCAGTTTTCCTATTAAGCCCATGGAAAAGAACGAGTGTTAACCTGAGGCGAAGAGAAACCATTATGAGCCCGGTGTGCCGCTAAGTTTGAATGTTTATCATCGAAGCTCTCAACTTCACTTTCTGAAGACCTGCTATCATAAGGAAGGGAAATTTCCAAGCCATTTACAGAGGAAACATCAACTTCCTCAAAACTTCTCCCTTCCTCCATGCGAGACACTTCCTCATTTTCCCTCATTTTGACCTGAATCGGCGGAACGTTCAAGTATAATTCGAGTGGATTTGGTACGCTGGTTGTCGGAAGAGGACTTGGAAAGTTTTTTTGGAAAATTTGAGAATTTTCTACATAATTGGTAGCAGAACTGGAGGTTTTTAATGGTGAAACGGCATCATGAAATGGGTTTGACAAGTCCACATCATTCAAAGTGTCAGAAATGGTATTTTTTGGAGGCTGGTCAAGTAAATCGTCAAAATTGTTTTCAAAAGTTGGGTTGGTCATATTCAGAAAGGTTGTGTACGTTAACTAAAAAGTTCATCAATGAACTTATTTATTTTCTGACACATTCAACCTTCTGTGAACCCAAGTTTTAAAAAATAACAATAGCATTAATTTTTTTTTAATGTCAAATTCAGAAATTTTTACTTTTTAAGCCACTTTTTTTTGCATCACTTAATTAGGATTTTATCAAAAAATCTTTTGGTAGCCATTTTGTATTATTATTATTATTATTATTATTATTATTATTATTATTATTATTATTATTATTATTGTCATTATTATTATTATTATTATTGTCATTATCGTTTTCGGCTATCATCAATTATACATATATTTATTGTCTAAGATTTATCAATTTATACAATTTCGAAGATTTACAATAATTTTTGTCAATTTGAAAAATATATTTTATTAAACATTTTCGAATTTGTTAAACATCTTTAAAATTAAATGGCAAATATCTTATATTGCAATGAATTTTTGCGTTTCACCATGAATTTTCTTTCTTAAAAGCAAACGTGAATTAAAATCACCTATCCCGATAGATTCTGTATTCACTTTAGGTTAAGAAACAAGAAAATATCTCATCTCAACAGGCTTTCTGTTCACAGGGTTAAGTTTTCATTTAATCCTCTTCCATTTCTTCTTCATCAGCTTCCCTGTCACCACCAGATCCAAGGTTTTGTGAAGACCCAGGAATGTGCCCAGCTTGCAATAATTTTTCCAGCCGATTAACTTCTTCCAACGTTCGAGCATTTTTGATGGCATCCTATTCAAAAAAAAAAATTTATTAAACTAGGAAAATAATATATCTAATTTTTGTATGACCGACCTGAATCTTTGCCTGTTCCTCGGCGGTCATTCCAAGCGTAGGTAGATTTGATTTTGGCGGAGCAACACCACTACCTGAGGCTATTAACCCTTCCCCTGGTTCAAATGTTTTGGATACCGTTTCGGAAATAGATTTAGCTAAAGATGTAAGTTCGCCTTCAGGTGTTTGAAAGAGCTTTTTGGCTTCGTCGCGTTCCTAATTTAGGGAGATAATGATGTTTTACTAACTAATGATTAATTTGATTTTTTGAGCGCGGCACATACCACTTTTCGGATCCTTTTAAAATCCAAAACTCTCACGCTTGGAATCTTCCAGATTACCCAACTCCGATACCATTTCTTTCGCGTAACTGGATTATCAAGAAGACTAACATACTGCAATCTGTGAGCATTTTCTAATGGACAAAGATCAGCTAGCTCCGTTATATTATTATTGGTGAGAACCAGAGTTGTTAAATTTGGAAGGTAATTAGCGATTTGTGGGTCAATTCGTATGATACGATTGTTGGCAAGCAGAAGACACTTTATACGATTAAGCAGAGGAAAATTTCCCAATACGCGGATGTCGTTATCTGTTAAATCAAGTGTATCATTTTGATCCTGGCGAAATTTTGTTTTGGTTAGGAGGAAATGGACTAAAAGTATAAAGAATACAAAGAAAAAATAATTGAGGTCTTGGGATATAAGGGATTGGGGTCTCACCTTTGTAACGCCGAGATTTTCGATTGCTGGTATCTTGTTACCTATTAAAGAAACGAACAAAATGCAATTCGAGTCAGGGAAAAATACGTGAAGCTGAAAAGATGTTTAACTGCGAAAGTAGGGGAAAAATGTTTAGGCGTGTAAACTACCGGGTTCCGGAAGAAATCACCAGGAAGTAAGTGACATCGCTCTTCTAGCCAAGTTTCTCTGTAAAGGATACCTCGCAAATCGAGCTCCCTGTCTTTGACAGCATTAATATAGCTTGCGGAACGTTCAACTAACTCTGGGGTGAGTTTCATTCTTACGAAAGTGAGAGTAGAACACGTTAATTTAAGGTGAAATAGATCAAAGACTTTTCTGGAAAGAGGTAAAGATTGTTTATTTCTCCGGTATTTGAAGATCTCTTTTCCAGACAATGCAATTTTGCATCTATTTATGAAAAACGTTTTTCATGTCAAAATTCCGTAGCTTATCATGCTATTAATTCTAATGATAGTTTTCAATTTTTATAATAATACGACAGGATGAAATCTGAGATAACAAATAGTAAAACCTGCGATGATCAGCCATCTAATGTAAAACCTGCGATAGATTGGGTAAAACCTGCAATAGGGTAAAAACCTGTAAACCCCGTGATTGTATCAAGTGAAATCTGCCATAAATAAGAGCAACGGCACCTTTTGAGGGCAGACCCAATTGAAGGTACTGTAAAGTCGACCAAACTAAGTGGCATAACTTTGAATGGAAAATTCAAACAAGTAATAATGTTATTATTGAAACAGGTAAGCTTAAAAATAGAGGTCCTTCTTTATTACATATAGCAAACAGTTTTTAAGAACAACGGCACCTTTTGAGAGCAGACCCAATTGAAAGTACTGTAAAGTTGACCAAACTAAGTGACACAACTTTGAATGGAAAATTCTTTACAAATAACGATCAGTTTTTATTACAAAAAACTTAAATCTTTTCATAGATGACAAAATTCATTGTATAACCACTTTTGGGAGGAGGACGCGAACTTCCAATTGCTATTGCCCTTGCTTTGTAGGTTTTTTGCAACTCATCGTATTGATACCAGCCAGAATTTTTAACATTTTCGAAACGAACATCGGCAATATGATGGATGCCGTTACAAAAAGAAACTCCTATGAGGCGATATTAAAAATTAATAAATAAATACATTAAGTGATAAACTTAATTCAAATTTACCTTTGTTTTATAATTTGATTTCCTTTAGGAAAATTGATTTCTTCTGGTAAATCTTTGTTTTGAAGAGACGTCTTTTCATTAATAGTGCTAATTCCCGTAACATTGATGACAAGGATTAGAGGCAGTCGCTGGTCGATTTGTCTTTTTGATACGGTATCACCTGTGCATCGGTAAAAATACCTAAGAAAAGGTTAGAATGCAAAGCGAAAATAGAGGAAAAAATATGGACACTTTACTCAGTGTTCAAGGCAAGACTTGAAATAATTGTTTCCTGATAATACCAGAACCTGCAGTTTTTTACAAATTAAATTATGTGCATTAATATAAAACAATAGGATAACCAATAGTAAAATCTGCAATGATCAGCCACATAATGTAAAACCTCCAAGGGTCATAGATTGGATAAAACCTGCAATAGGGTAAAACTCTGTGATTGTATCAGGTGAAATCTATAATAAATCGCATCTTATTGGCTATATTATATAAAAAACAGTCTATCGTCATGTTCGTTCAATATATTTATATTAATGCAAATAATTTAATTTGTAGAAAACCACAGGTTCTGGTATTATCAGAAAATAATTATTTTGAACCCTGGCAAAATTCTTATGTTATTGTCTGTGGATTAGAATTCAAATCGACAGATGGAGAGGCTCCAAAAATCATTCCCACAAATGTTTGCATGACTGAAAAATGTGTATCATTGGAGACTGGTAAAGTGTCTATTTTTTCCTCTATTTTTGCTTTGCATTCTAACCTTTTCTTAGGTATTTTTACTGATGCACAGGTGATACCGTATCAAAAAGACAAATCGACCAGCGACTGCCTTTAATCCTTGCCATCAATGTTATGGGAATCAGCACTATTAATGAATAGACGTCTTTTCAGAACAAAGATTTACCAGAAGAAATCAATTTTCCTAAAGGAAATCAAATTATAAAACAAAGGTAAATTTGAATTAAGTTTATCACTTAATGTATTTATTTATTAATTTTTAATATCGCCTCATAGGAGTTTCTTTTTGTAAGGGCATCCATCATATTGATGATGTTTGTTTTGAAAATATTAAGAATTCTGGCTGGTATCAATACGATGAGTTGCAAAAAATCTACAAAGCAAGGGCAATAGCAATTGGAAGTTCATGTTCTCCTCCCAAAAGTGGTTATACAATGAATTTTGTCATCTATGAAAAGATTTGAGTTTTTTGTAATAAAAACTGATCGTTATATGTAATAAAGAAGGACCTCTATTTTTAAACTTACCTGTTTCAGTAATAACAGTATTACTTGTTTGAATTTTCCATTCAAAGTCGTGCCACTTAGTTTGGTCGACTTTATCGTTGCTCTTAAAAAATGTCTATTTTATCGCAGATTTCACCTGATACAATCACGGGTTTTAAGGTTTTTACCCTATCGCAGATTTTACATTACGTGACTGATCATCGCAGATTTTACCCTATCGTATAATAATAATATAAAATTAAAATATTATATTTTACATAAAGTATGCGTAAATTGTAATTTTTTAATTGATAAAATATTATATTAAATTTTGTAATATATAAAGAATCATTGAAATAAAAAAAATGCAAAATATTTAAACAATAAAAAGAAGTATCACTGAAAACATAAAAACTAGCAAGGATTGAAGCATGCCATAGAAGATGGATAACGCGTTCTTTTTCGTAGTCATTATGATTTCTAATATAATTTCAACATTTAAAAACTATATTTTTCTAAATCGATACGGCTATTATATGCTGTAAAAGAATAACACGAGGTCTTTTGATCAATACTTTTTAAGGAAAGTTTTATATCTGGTACATATCATTGAACAGCCGTTAAAATGGCATATTAGACAAAACTCATGCTAATTATTACAATTAAGAAATTAAAAAAAAAGTACAAGAGTTTTACAAGAACCTAAATAGCTATACAATTTTAAAAGTAAAAAAAATAAATCTATCCAGATAAATTTTACAACCAATGATCCGAAAAATAGTATTAAAATACACTTGCTTGACAATCCTCGTTCAGCGCCAAGAAATGCAGTCATGCTACGGATTGAACTAGCGACAATCTGATTGGTTTCGAAACTCATCCCCCAGAACAAGATTCTTTTAAAAATAATCCCGCCCCAATGCTTGCCGCTAACATGGAAAATCCTAAAAAATAAATGCCAGGACCAAAACTTCCAGCAAACTCTGGGTGGTTATTCTCGAGGGCTCGTAATCCTCTAGTATAGAGATCTAAAGCAAGACCAAGGGATAAAAGATTTGAAGTGACGGCAAGTGATAATAAGAATCCTCTGGTGTAATACTTGTCATTGTAGAGTCGAGGAAAGAAATGGAATATGTTGAGTACAATAGAAATTAATAAGAGGACTAAAATAAGGTATGATATAAATGGTATGCCTGTAATGTGTAAAAGTGTTATAATTTGTGTGATGATAATTAATATATATATATATATATATATATTAATTATATATTTGAGAAAAAAATCTACCAAACTTTTTTTTACATTTACACTTTGAATACCTGTACTATGGGTTCCATTTTTCGAACTCTGTGTGAGATTGGTTACAACATTTGGAAAATATATGTTTAATATTTCTAGGGGATCTATTTTGAAATACAGAGACAATTCAATTATGAGTTTTTTTGAAAAATCAAACGGCGTTTTTTATTGAAGAAAAAATAAATTAAACACCCACATTTACTAAAAGGCGAAACAGTTAATCCATTCGGTTTTTTAACACATCCAAGGAAGTAGTGTTTATCCCTCCCATAACAATAACCATAAAACCCAAAACGAACCCAAGTTGGCTCATTCTCGAGGACTTTTTGTAATGAGGTTGAATTGGTCAACCGTAGCTCGACATGATGTACTCCGCGAAGCGAGTAAGTACCTGAACCAGCTATGACAAACAGTGTAAGAAAAAATGCGAGTAAGGAGAATAGTAACCCGATAAAATCGATAGGTTGAACAATAAAACGCATATTAAAAAGTTTTGAATTATGCACGTATGAACGCGACTGACAGTTCTTTTTGGTAGAATCTGGAGACTATAGTAATTGCGAAAGAAATATTGGAGGAAAAGTTGATTTAGTGTCGAGTGTGGTAAGGGATCAACGCTCGTGGTTGGGTTTTTCCGACATTTGCCCAAAATACATCTACCACCGCGTATTAATTATACTTGATAAATAAGGGACAGTTTCTCTAGCTATTTCTGGTTCATCTTTGAAAAACACCAAGTTTCTGCGATTATTGAAATTTAATCCCGTGATTACAGATGATTAGTTGATACGAAAACCTTAATTATTTAAGTTTGCCATGTTTTTTTAATAATAAAAAAGATCTTTTTAACACACATAAAAAGAAAATTTTTATGATTTAATATCATAATCATATTTCAAAGATTATATTAAGAATAATTTGTTGTTTTTTATATTAGGCGTTTTTAATTAGCCATTAAAAATTTTTATATAAATATTGAGAAAATATTTTAATATCGAATATATTAAATTTTATTTATATATATAAGCCAAATATAATAAAAAATTTCATTAAAATATTAAATTAAATAAAATAATGAAAAAATTTCAAAGTAAAAAATTCAGTTTAATGCTTAATTTTCAAATTTTCATTAAAATTAACTGAATAAACTGAATAAAAATATATGTAAATTTTTGTTTTAAAAAAATAATTTTAATCAAATTAATTAAAAAAAAAACGTTATAATGTATGAAATAAATAAATAATTAATTAATTAATTTGTTTTCCAAATTTAAAAAAATAAAAATAAAATAAACGAATCGTATAAACTGCAATTAAAGGCATTATTATTATTATTATTATTATTATTATTATTATTATTTATATTATTATTTATATTTGAAGATTTTTGTGTCACGTTATTCAACATCAAATTTTTTCTGATTTTAAAAACTCCTAAACTAGCATATTTTAACGTTCCAATAAACTTTTTTTTTTTTTTTTTTTTTTTGGCAGTACAGCTGCAATATTTATTGATTAATCATACCAGCAGAATGAATAGAATCAAACCCATAAAATTTGTAATTGCTAATTCATAATTTCAAACGAGCAGAATAAACAACTATTTTTAGAAGTCTCTTAGCTAAGATGTTTTTGGCAGTATGAGGAAAGGAGTTTTGTTTGAAACCAAAAAGGATTGAAAAATTTAATTCTCATTCAAAAAATATTGCGGCCTTTGATTTCAATCAACAATATAATTCTGTTTAATTTTGTCCCAATTATAATTTTAAATTATGATGAAAAACTTTATTTAAAAAATCAGTAATAACAAACTAAATTTTCCTCAAATTATAATTAAATGATAATTAAATTTTTTAATGGTAAAACTCATTTTAAATTATGAGTTGTAAATTATTGAGATTAATTGTAAAAAATTAATCATTAAAGTGATTATCCCAACCATTTTTTTTATTTATATCTCGTAAATTTGCTGGAATTTGTAATACATCATGTACACTTTTGTCTACGCAAAGGATATAATAGAATCAATCTCGTTCATGACATCTGTTTGCTGGGTTAGTTCACCCTAATAATAATAATAATAATAATAATAATAATAATAATAATACTGAGGTTTTGAAAGAGCCTGGTATATTTTACTTTGAATTTTGGAAAAGACTAAATTTCAGAATTAACAAAAATAGTTCCAAGTTTAATTAATTTTTACTGCTTAACAATTAATAATTTGACGTTTGCTTTTGATTTTATTAAATGCCACATTGTGGTATCTCAAAAGAACTGATTATTTCGAATCATTTGAAAAATAACCAATAATTGATTAAAAACA
>JAAOMT010000518.1:245410-275519 GCA_016748015.1 Geosiphon pyriformis
TGAAATCTCTAGATTGCAGATAAACTTTAAAAATGTAAAATTTTTAGAAAAATAATTATAAAAGACGATTCTATAATAGGATATTTCAGATCATGTTAATATTATCAGGTTGGACAATAAACAACAACATAATTTATAATATCAGATTTAGGACTCATTTTAGTTAAAAATAAACTTTTCTATTTCTAGAAGAGATCAAATAAACTTTTTATATGTTGTTGAAAAACGAGGTTTTCAAACAGTTCATAACAAATAGCTAAGAGTTGAGAAAATTTTAATTACGGCCATACACAGTGAAAAGCACCGGAACCCGTCCGATCTCCGAAGTTAAGCCACTGATGGCCTTGTCAGTACTGCGGTGGGGGACCACGCGGGAATACAGGGTGCCGTAATTTTAATCTTTTGTTTTTAATCAATTATTGGTTATTTTTCAAATGATTCGAAATAATCAGTTCTTTTGAGATACCACAATGTGGCATTTAATAAAATCAAAAGCAAAAGTCAAATTATTAATTGTTAAGCAGTAAAAATTAATTAAACTTGGAACTATTTTTGTTAATTCTGAAATTTAGTCTTTTCCAAAATTCAAAGTAAAATATACCAGGCTCTTTCAAAACCTCAGCTTTATTATTATTATTATTATTATTAATGCATTAACTAAGTGTAATCCAAACTACAACTTAATTATGTAACAGGGAATATCACAGCTCACGCACTTTCTACACTTTTTAATGATTTCTTGAATAAAAAAACAGATTATTTTGAATCATTTAAATTTTCGTTTAAAGAATACGTACAAATTTTAAATAAATTATAGTTCGATTATTTAAAAAAAATTAAAAAAATTACCAATAATTGATTAAAAACAAAAGATTAAAATTACGGCACCCTGTATTCCCGCGTGGTCCCCCACCGCAGTACTGACAGAGCCATCAGTGGCTTAACTTCGGAGATCGGACGGGTTCCGGTGCTTTTCACTGTGTATGGCCGTAATTAAAATTTTCTCAACTCTTAGCTATTTGTTATGAACTGTTTTAAAACCTCGTTTTTCAACAACATATAAAAAGTTTATTTGATCTCTTCTAGAAATAGAAAAGTTTATTTTTAACTAAAATGAGTCCTAAATCTGATATTATAAATTATGTTGTTGTTTATTGTCCAACCTGATAATATTAACATGATCTGAAATATCCTATTATAGAATCGTCTTTTATAATTATTTTTCTAAAAATTTTACATTTTTAAAGTTTATCTGCAATCTAGAGATTTCATTCAATAGTTATGTTATTTTGACGCCAAAGATTTTTTTAGAGAGCTTTTGATTTTGGCCTGTTAATTAGAAAAAATTATATTAAGTGAAAATTTTCAAAGGAAAGTTTAAATATATTTCGTGAATTTTTATTGATTTATAAAAAATTTAAAAGAAAAGCGATCATCCTAACCCTTCTCAAATAACTTTGGAAATCAGCCTTGTAGTTTTCTATGATAATAAAGTTTATAATCATCAAAAAATGAAATTTCAATTGTTATAGACACATAACGTTCACAAAAACATAATTATCTGGATGTGTTATATAATAAAATTTGATCTAATCAACCCATTTAGCAAATATATATATATATAGCTTTTTTCTCTTGATTGTTTTAAAAGTAACAAACATAAGTTCTGTGTTAATTTTATCAAATTCTTTTATTAGTTCAAAAATTTTTTTTTACCATATAAAAAAAAAAATTATTTTGATTTAAAAATTCAAATTTTTTTGAATGAAAAATAAAAATAAAATTCATAATCGTTTTTTTTTTTTTAAAATTTTGTAATGAATCAAATATTAACCAAAAATTGAACTAATAAATTATTAAATCCATGTTATTTTAAATATTAAAATATTATATTTTGCTAAAATTTCTTGATTTTTGAAAATTCTTTATTTACATTTAAAATGTTAGCTTTTTTTTATTTTATTTAATGTTTTTTTACTCTATTATCTTAATTTAAAGTCGAGTTTTTGATAATAAATTTTTCAACTTTATAAAAAAAAACTTTAAAATAAATTGTCCAGAATTTATGTAAATTTTAAATTTAAAAGTGTAAATTTTTTTATTTAAAAATATATGTATTTTATTTATTTATTTTTATTATATACAAATAAATAAATTTAAAAATATTTTAATAATAATCAGTTACAACTTTTTTTAAATAAAATAGTTAATTATTTAATAATATAAATATAGTTTATTTTAAATAAAATTTTATTCAAACAAATTATTATATATATATTTGTAACACATCGAATCTGATGATGTCACGTATTATAATGTGTCGCGAAGATAAAATCGCGTAAAAAATATTGAGCTCATAAATTGAGGACTTTTATTTTATCTTTTCTCTTATACAATGAATTTTGAGACATTCCAAAAGCAAGAACAAGACGAAATGGAGCAACTCTTGTTAAATTTTCAACTTTCATCCCTCCAAAACGGTCCGGACGACCTTGAGTCCTGCCTCAATTCTTTGAATGGTATGAGTATTTCAACTGAAGAAAAACAAGTATTGCTGGATCAGCTGGAAGTTCAGAGTAAATGGTTATTCTTACTTGAAGTTGATCACAACTTTCCTGCCTAAATATTTTTATTTTTTATTATTTGCAAAGTGGAGGCCGGAAAACAATTTTTTCAGAAACAAGCAGAACAAATTTTAAACAGTTTTCGTTTTCAATGTGAACTTGAACTCAATAAACTACCTAAGGAAATTAGAAATTTGTCAGTACAAGAATTTGTACGTGAATACAATGCGGACTCTGAAGAATACTTTGCCAGAATTTTTAAGGATGAAGGGACCATTGTGGATGATATCATTGATGACTATTTGCGAAACGATTCTGATTATGAACAAACGTTCCAAGTATCTGATAATGATTTCGGAAAAGGAATCATAAAAGACTATGAGGAAGTGTCTCACAAAGGTCCAAAGGAAGCATATAAAGAGGAAGCTTGCACAAGAGAAAAGGAAGAAACCAAAGAATATGAGGAAAATAGTAATGATCCAAATGAGAAATACAAAAATGCGTTTGATAAAGTCATAAAGGAAGTAGTCAACAACGGTTTTCATGAAGATCAATATGAAAAACAAAGAGAGACACCTAACGAAAAACAAAAAGAAACATACATAGATGTCCTTCACGAAACCCTGAAAGATGAATTTGAAAACGTTTTTTTCGAGAAACCAATGGCAGATGGCAAGGAGGCTCTAAACGATGAAAAACGAGAAGATAAACCCGCGCTTGAAACAAATCAAAATGAAAAATCTGAAGAATGTAATGATCAGTGTCACGAAGTCTTAAAGGAAGAAGACGCGCTTAATCTGCTTCCAATGGAAGAATGTAAAGATTATCAAGTCGCTCTTGACGAAATCCCAAAGAAAGAAAATGAAAAGCCTGTTATAACTGCTCAAATTGTACCTTTTAAAAGGTTGTTGTTGATGTTATTGTTTCGACAATTTTAATCACATTATGTGCCAGAATTCTTTAATTAAGTTTATTAAAATTGAATTAGAACAAGGGCCTTCCGCGACAAACAAGTAAACAGTAGAAAAGTGGAAGGATCCGAACCAAGTTCAGGACCAGAAGTTCATTATCCTAGCAAAAGAAACGGTAGGAAAACCGAATTTAATTGAAATTTTTATGAATTGTTATTAACATATAGCAACTCATAGCGCGTGCCTTGCGTTCGACTACTTCGCAAAAAGAACTCGATCAACCTTTTGCAAGCAACAGAAGACTGAGTATATATTTTAATTTAAAAACTTGTCTTTTATCGTCCACTCACCCATCTTTGCTCCCTATAATTAGCTCGATCTATGGCGGAGTCGTTTTTACAAAGTGAACTTCCAGCCTCAAAACGTACAAGTATTTTATTTTTAGAATTCAATTTGCGGCCTGTTCTTTATTTCTTAGTTTGTGCTCTATTGAAATTTTAAATTACCAGCTCGAATAACCGCGCGTAAAACGGAGGAAGTTTTTGCATCAAAGAATAATAACTTGGGGTCAGGTACGTGTATGGTTCAACTTTTCTTTGGAATATTTCCTTTGATGAAAATAGTAAATCTTAATATTATATTGTAAATCCAGTGCGACAAACACGTCAAAGGAAGAAAATTGAGAATAAGGTGAGAAAATTTGGAAATTTCTCATGTTATGGATGTCGCGTAGAAAATTATTAAGTTATTATGATTCACACCAAAATAGGAAAACCTTGATCTATTTTCACCAATTCAAACTCGAGCTAAAGCACGTTCAAGATTAGAGTGATTGACATATTGCACATTAAAGTATATCAATTCTTACCTTCCGTCTGCCCTTTTTTTCTCAAATTTGGTGAACCATTTTGCAAAAATTGAATTTATTAATACGATTTTCCAACCCACATCAGTGTTAAATTAAACTACATGCACGAATTTGCAGGGGTTTTTTAAGTATACGCCAGATTTTGGTCATCAACGTATTATACCCTTTGCTTAACAGCTTCGCATTTAGGGCTTATATAGCAATATAAAAAAGATTTTGTAGGTCAATTGTGTATTCACAATCAGAAAGTGGGGTGAAATTTCTTTAGACAGGAATTTGACATTTTCTCATCCCTTACGCGTTCATTACATCTGCTCCGCCTGATCAATAATTGATCTAACTTAAATTTGTTAACAAAATGACTATAGTACAACAAATCTCCGTCCTACACAAAATACAAATCAGTTATAGTTTAGGCGTAACACCTTTCTCTACTTGATGACCAGTCGGCAGGCCGCAAACTCCAATTCCTCATTTGCTTCGAACCATATTCAAATTTAGCTGATACGTAGTTCATCTGCGGCCGGGCAAGAACCGTTTTGGCCCCCTATTATTATGAATTTGAATTGTTCAAGTGTAGGAGATATATGGGTGTTTATATGGAAATATGGGTTTTTGGGAAACAAGAGAAACGGAAACGTTTTTTCAACGACGTCGATTACGTTTCCTGTCCGCAACGATTCAGCGATTTTGAAGATTTGCAAAAAAATGTAAAGCCATTTGCCAAAACAATTCAGCCGATTCCCGGGCCCAAGAGCACCATAAGAGAAAATCATGGCAACAAATTCCAATAAGCTAAATTTGCGGCAGAATCATACCTTTTTCCCACACGAGAACTTCGAGAATTTTCGTCCGCGTATTCCACACTCTGAAACGGCTCCATACCACTTCCAATCATATCTATCTGCTCGATGCCACCGTGATCGTGGCCACTATTTTTGGAAATCTTGACATTTTTGCGAGCTTTTTCTACATCAGCCTCATATTTTTCTTTGTCAAGTTTGTTGGCGGCAGCTGCTTCTCGCACATGTTGGATCTTGACATCTATTGTTTTCAGAATCTCCTGTGATGTCTGAGACCTTGAAAAGAAGATTTAATTAGCCTTGAAACAATAAATTAAAGTAAATTTCAGAAATGTGAACATACCATGCCTTTAAAACCTCTAACATATGATCGATTTGGCCTGGCCTAAGATCCCTACCCATGGTACACTCAATCTCGAGCTGTTTCTTCTTTTGATCTAATTTGCCCTTAATAACATCCTGATAAATCGCTTCAATAATCAAGTCCTCAAGTTCACGCACATTTGATATATCTAAATAACTCAAAAGCACGTCATAAGGGATCGTCTAGAAGATAAAAGATATGTGATCAAAAAGGCTGCTAACTCTTGAACTCAATCATAAAGAGACCCAAAATAGATCCCACCCTTGTCTCTTCGGATAATGAGACGATTGATAAATGCTTGAGTTTATTGAGCTGGGCTTGATCCAATTTAGGTAATATTTCACTATTTTCTAGGAGTAGATTTGTAAAAATCAAATAAATACATGAGGGGCAATTGATAATACATTTAAGAAAATGGGTCAAAAACTTTAAGCATCTTACCTTTGTAGTCTTTGTAAGTCCCATATGAAAACAGGCGCAACAACCTATGATATGGGTTATGCTGTTCGTGGTTCCCTAGCTATGGAACCACATGGTTTAGGGCCATTAAAACCCCAAAAAGTGATTTAGAATTGGTTTAAAATATAAGGTTAATAAAGTAATAATACATTACCTCTGCAACATTCGGCATTTCCAAGAGTTCCGCAAACACGTAAATTCCTGGTGCTGCAAGTGCTTCTCTGATCAACTGCACCGAGGCGGCACCCTTGGCCGACTTGGAGAGAAGAAGGTACGGTTCGAGACGCTGACGATTTGAAGAGCCAAGTGCGACTTGGGCCATTTTCACTTTTGATAGAGAAGCCAATAATAGCTTTGAAAAATTACAGTAAAATATTAATGGATTAGCCCTTTAATTAGATTATGAAATTAACTGAACCAGCGAAAGAACACCAGTTATTCAGAATAATCATTAGTATAATTGATAGGGTGTTACTGATCACAAAAATGAAACGTTTTTATAATGCGAGAACCTTGAGCTTCTAAATCCAATCGCTTTAAATATTGAGAAACACGGCCACAACTTTAAAATGGCTCTACCTTTCTTTAACTGTTATAAAAAACTGTACATGCTAAATATACTCTATGAAAGTGAATAAATGATAGTATCATATATTCAAAAGCTTGGAAGTGATAAACTTCCCCACCTTCTAGTATCTTCCAAATATCACGTTTTGCCAAAGGACCAAAAAATACCAAACTTATCTGTTAATGAATACGTCTGTAAACTTGCTGCTGTTTGATCTTAAAATTGCTCCACCGATCACCGGTTTTGTAATTGGGCAATATAGGCATCCAATTCTTGGGCAATGATATGATTTGTACATTTGCTACGGATTTCTCTAAAAAAATTGCAATAAATTCATAAGCGAAAATGAGGACCGTGGTTGGTACAGTAAAGGAGACTAACCGCAATAATTGAATATCCTTCAAAGCAAGCGCTTCTTGACCAGCAGCTTTAAAATCTCCCATTTTGATAAACAACCCAGGACGAACTGCTGGTTCACACTTGAGAATATACTTGGCAGCTTCTCGATTTTGCATCGCCTTGATGCATTCTTCGACGAAAGGCTTTAATGACGATACATTAAAGGATTTAAGTGGGAACATTTTGAGAACTGAAATTCAAATTAAACAAATATTGATGTCTACCTCATAACCAATGGGGGATTTTTTGGATTTTGCAAGTTTGTCCAATTCCGCCCATTCTCTCATTTCAACCAGGGCCTTGAGCTTGATCCACCAAAAGCTTGGAATTAAAAATATTCAATCAGCATGATGTTCAAAAAGGAATTCAATAACGAAGAAATCCATTTACCGCTTGTCCGGAATTTTGAAGTCAGATTTCAGTTTATCAGCTTTACCAGGTTCTTTTGACATGATGCATTTATGCACTGTCTCGCTCACAGATAAGCCAACAAATTGCTGGCCTACAATTTCCTTTTCAAGCTGAGATTGTTTCTGTAGGAGCTTGATATTTTCCTCGATCGCCTTACAGTAAAAGAAATGGAGAGTCAAAAATTATTGTAGGGACAAAGCGCAATGTATTTAGATTTGATAAATCGATCAAGTTTACCTTAGCCTCAAAGCTATGATCCTTGTCATCCTGATATGCCTTTAAAGCTACTTTCAACTTATCGATCCGGTCATGAAGATCCTTGAAATTAAATAAAAAGAATTATTAATAGGAGATAAAGAAAACTAGATAACGAAAAAAACTAAGGTTGTTCAAAACAGTAGTTTGGTATGACTGATGGGAAGGAGCAAATGTTTAGGCTCTTGCATACCTCAGGGGAAATTTTGATGACTAACCGTTTGTTCATAACTTTCCAAAACAGTAATGTTGGCTCGATCCACATGTCTGTCATCTTGATAATAAAAATCCTTCAACAACTTCAGGTCTTGTTGTTTACAGAAAACCTCTAGCAGATTACAGGCCATAGGTTTGTCATTGATAATTCTAAAAAACTCCCCAGACGGAAGAAGCTTTTTTTTCAGGTGCAGCATCACAAGGTAGACTATAAGAAAGGATATCAGAGTACTGTTATCGACAAAGCGGATAATTTACAAAGTTGAAACGGCCAGTGTAATTATACTGATTGATTACCAAGATCCGTATCACCACTATCAATAGCTTTGGTTAATGCTAATTCATCTTCTTGCATACTCATGAGTAGGGGGACTTGGTCGGCAGCGCGGGGCTCATAATCGAGGAGCTGAAATGTCCAAAATATTAAGAAAGGAAAGAATTTAAAATTTATTGTGCAAACAGTCTAGAAACGAACCCTTGTAGCCAATTTTGGTTGCCCCACTTTGTGTGCCGTTCTAGCTATTTCGGCGTAAGAAAGGCCAGGTTTATTTGCCAGCTTCTCAACAATCATACGACAGATTGTTTCTTCGTCATCTTTAGACTTCTTAATCTATGGGAAAAGCAAAAAAGATAAAAAGGCTTCAGGAATGAATGGCATTAAACCGAAAATTTAACTTTAAATTAAGATTACCTTTGCGCAAGCCCAATGAATCAATACCCTATCAGTTCTCATCTTAAGATACTCACAAATGCGTAAAGCCAACAAATGATTATGGCGATTAATCAAGCGGTCGATAAGAGCATCAGGAGTCAGGCGGATATATCTATAAATGGAGATAATCAGTATAGAGTTGAGAGGGAAAAAGCGCTCGCATCAACTTACTGCGTGTACGTAATAGGTATTCCTATTTCATAAAATCGTACAGCATTTAAAACTCTCAAGGTTTGACATATGTTAACAAAATGGTCAGCGTTATAATTTTCCAAGAATGCTTTGCCGAAAGAAGCAGCTTTAAGCAAGTTACGTTGCCAGTATTGGTTGAATTCATGACCAGCAGCTTCGATACAAGCATCAACAGCGTCAGCAAGCTCTGTTCGAATACTCCGAATATTATCATCGGCTTTTGGACTTCGTTTCTAGATAATTTAGAAGGTGTAAAGAGACAGCCCAATCATGACGATTTTTCAGAGAATCTTTTAAAAATGAGAATCACCTCAAAATGTTCCAAGGCGTCGACTAACATGGCCCCTGGGGCAGTTGAGCCAAACTTGTAAATGTCTTCAGTGACGTCTAGGATATTGTTGAATAAACTTTAAAGGGTTCTGACCTGGGAAGTCAACTGACTCAAGGTAAAATACATACTGGGAACCTTCTGCAAGAACTCGCATTTGTCACTGCTAATCACCCGAACGCCATCAACTTCCGGATTTAAGTATATAGCATCATCATATGTATGCTTTATACCGTCTCCAGAAGGGCCAACCATCAAAACAACCTTGTCCCAATACATTACTACAGAATCAGTTCCACACCTGTAAATATTGAACACGCAAGAAATTAAAGGAGGATGAAATAAGAAACGGAAAGACTTCTTAGAGAAGATCTTACCAAACTAACTGCTGCGGAGGTGATTTGAACTTTGTAGAATATTCAGAAAGGTTCTTTTGAAAATCCGTAGAAACTACCCAAAGTTTACTGTCGGTTGTAAATAAAGCAAGAAATTTCCCATTCGGTGATACCGCCATTTTAGTAAATGGTCCCTGTTGAAGTAACTAAGTAATTGATAGTGCAAATTTGTTGAGCTATTAGTTGTAATTAGCAAAAGCCACGGTATTAATTAGTCACAAGAGACTTGACGGTAATCACCTGGTCTTGGGATTCTTTGGCATCCACGGTTAAGATGGTCGATCCTGTTGCTAAAAGAACTTCAACATGGCGACTAAGGGTATATTGAGGGGGTATGACTGTCCAGCTATGTGGAGGTTCGTTCAGACCTTTTAAAAATGTGATTTTGGAATAGGATTAATAAGATTCTTTCCACGAAGGGAACGTAGAAAACGAAGAATACCAGGGTCTGCCATGAGCCGCGGTCTTGGCTCCTCAAAATTTGTAAGGGCGACCAATTTAAAGTTTCCTGTAAGTACCACTAGACCAGTACCCCATATTTGACAATCTATTACAGAATGATCTTTGGCTTCCTAAAAGAACGACTTTCTAGGATCAATACGGAGAATTCGTGTCGTTAAAATTGGGATATGTGATCATCTACTCACTTTTCCGAGAGAGAATTGAGCATATTCACCATGAATATCATAGAGTCGAATTGTACCATCCTCCAAGACTACTATTAATTGTTCGGTCTCTGTCCATCCCATTGTGATGATACGACCCTTGTCCCACTGTTAAAGATTATTATTATAAGTCCAGAGGAAAAGTTTTGATTTTGCGTTATATAATTGAAAACTTACTTGCAATTGTTCCATTAACTTTCCAGCCGAGGTGTAAAGATAAATAGTGGGCTTAACAGGTTGTTGCTTTTGTAGTACCAATACCTTTTTATCATCACGTATCATTGCTTTTAAAGGGTGAGCAATGAGTCAGGTTTGGGAGGAATGAATGAATTTTCCCGAGAGACTTAAGAGTTATTACCTATGGGTCCACCATTAGGGGCCCCTGCTATCATGAATTTTGAAAGATCCATGTGTTTCCATAGCATTGTATAAATTTCCTGCTTTCTAAAACGAAAGTTGAATTTCAACAGCTATCGTTTAAAAGTATATAGGTTTTTAGTTGAACAAACCTATAAAAGCGGTCTTGCAATTGCATCCAATCTATAGTGGGTTGTGGAGCCATGACTATGGGGGAAGGAGGCAATTTAGTTGAAATTTGAAATCTTTTCAATGATTTTTAATTAAATGTTGTTGGCCAATTAATAGATCGTTTTTTTTTTAAAATATATAAATATATATATAAAATTAAAATTTGAATAAATGACATAGTTTAAATTTAAATATAAATTTTACATGATATAATAAATAAGTTTACTAAAAATATTTTAAAATTTAAAATTAATTGAATTGTTAAAAATATAAATTGACTATTTCTTTAATTTTAATTGATTTATTAATATTTTATTAAACTTTATTAATTTTTATTATTATAATTTTTAAATTAAATTTTCTTAAAAAAATATTTTTAATCTTTAATTATTTTTTTAATTTTTAATTTTTAAAAGAAAAAAACTTTATTGAACTCAACAAATCAAAACAAAACTTAGCAATTTCTTTTAAGTATACAAAGGTATTATCTAAATTTCAATAACTGTTATGTTGGTCTTTGAAAATCTATTTTAACAATTAATAATATAGTTATTTATAGACATATTAGGGAAATTTGTATAATGTCAATTAAATTATCATTTTAAAGTAGTAGTATGCTCCTCATTAGCAAATCTTCTTTTTTAACAAAAATTAAATTTATGTTATTTTCAGGAAGCTAAAATCTGTCTAGTTTGAGTATGATAAAATTTCAAGGCAAATGACATTTCGATAGTGCCCAGGATCTTTGGTACGTTTCAAATTAATAATTTAATGGGTTTTCTTTTTAGCATTAAAAATCTTAAAATTTATATTTCTTAAATATATATATCAGATTTTGTTTGTAGAGAATACATAAACACATTTGGTTATAATTTAAACCATCTCAATTATATTTCATCATCTCTCTCATATTGTTTTCATCCTTTAAAATTAGCTATAATTAATTTTTTTTTAAATTAAAATGCACTTTAAACTTAATCTTCAAAGCAGATATAAAATTATAATAACAACTTTGATGCCATTAATATTTTATTTTTGGATGCACGGAATTCAAAAAAAATTTAATAGATTTAAAAGGCTTTCAAAATATTAAGTTCATTCAAAAATTAGATAAAAATCAAGATTTTTCAATTATGAAACTTACAAAGTTTTCACTAAATACGAATCAAACTATAAGACATTCACAATCACAAAAGAAATTCTTAATATAGTGGCTTTTCTTTAATAATTTATCAAGGGTTATAATAATTATAAAATGATTTTTAATGAAGTTAATTAATAATAAATAATAATAATAATAATAAATAATAATAATAATAATAAATAATAATAATAAATATTTTTACTAGGATTTTTTATTATCTAAAAAATTATAACTTGAAAATTAATTCACAAAAATAAAATAATTATATTTAAAAAATTATATAGCTATAAAAAAATTTTCAAAAATTATTTTAAGTCAAAAAAAAATTGTTTTTATAAATTGGGTTTTTATTTCAAGTATAAAAACTATTATTATGTCAAATATTTTATGATATTTTATATATTTTTTATATAAATTTTTATTATATTATTTTATATTTTTAAAGTTTTGTTTTTATTAAATTATTTATTATTTTCTGAAAAACTTTAATTAATTTTTAATTTAAACTGGTTGAATTTTATTTAAACTACTTGAAATTTATATAAAATACATAAATTTTAGCTTAAATTGCTTAAACAGTTTGAAATTCAGCTTAAATTGCTTAAATTGCTTAAACTTGCTTTAATATTCAAAGTTTAAAGTTTTACATGTTTTAATTATAGTATTTTATAATATTTGTAAATTAAAAATTTTTTAAGTTTTAAATTTTGTTTAATTTGGTTAAATTTATTATTAAAAAAATTAGTTTTTGGTAAATTTAATTAATTAATTAATTAATTATATATTAATAATTTTTAAATTTCCGATTTTTTTTAAATATACTATAAAAAAATACAAGAATTAAAAATTCAATATTACATATTATTATAAAATTCAATTAAACTTATTCAAAATTACTTTATAAATTACTTTATTCATTAAAAGATATAAATTAAAAAGGATTAAAAACTTGACTTTTTTAAATTTTTTATTAATTAATTTCAAGAATAAGTTTTTTATAATTGTTTAATTTATAAATTAACTTTTATTTTTTTTATTTTTAAGATAATATTTATTTTTTAAAGGAAATTTATTTGTAAAAAAAAAGTTTTTTTTTAAAAAAAATTTACAATAATATATAATGTAATTGTTTATTTAATACCAATTTATATAAATTAACAGTTTGAAAAAAAAAATTTGTCTCTTTTTACAAAAAAAAAAAAACTAAATTTTTTATATATATAATTGAGAAAATTTTTAGAAAAATTATTTTGAGTAAAAAAATTTAATTTCAAAATAATTGTATTAAAATATTTGATATTTAATTTTACCTTTAATTATGAAATATTTATTTGAGTTGTGGAATATCTTCAATTATAAGATTAATGTTATTATGCCAAAAAGATTAAGTTTTTAGCTTTTTCAGACAGTAGAGAGTGACTTTAAATTTAAGAGATTGAGAGTGTTGATATTGGCGACAGATTGTTGGGTAAATAAAGGTAACAGGTTTTGTACATTACTGAAATTACATTGTTTATAACAAATGTGATGTCGATTATTTAATATCTATTAAAGATTAATAGAAATAAAATGTTCAAAAAATAAAATATGCTCACTTACGTTTACCTTAATCTTTAAAAGTTCAATCAAAGGTAGCATAAAAAAATTAAAACTAGCAATCTTTTATGTATTTTAATTAGATAGAAATATTTTAAAATTTTCAACAATAAATTATTACTTTTACGAATGCTTTCTTTTTCTTTTTAAAGTATTCAAAATGAAACAAGGAAATTAATAATTAAATCTATGAAACAAATTTTAAAGAAAATAAAAATATCATAAATATGTACATAAATTTTACCTGTTTTATATATATATATATTCTGCTAAATTTTTTTAATGGCTTCATTATATTATGTAATTTTCAGAAAATCATTATTGATGTCAATAAAATAATATTAATTCGATTAAATGTGTTTTTCAATACATTCACTTTAATAGTTCTATTATCTACTTTTACAAAGATGGTCTTAGTTTTATTGATTTGATGAATAGAAATATTACTTATTATTATTATTATTATTATTGGATGAGGAGATTTTTTTTGAAATAAATTATGTTTACTTTTTTATGACCCTTAATAAAATAGTTTTGTTAAGTAATATTGATTAAAAATCTTCATATTTAGTCTTTGTTAAAATTATAAAATATTAATAAATTAATAAAGACTCCCTAATAATAATAATAATAATAATTTTTAATTGTTAATACAAAAAAAAACATATTTATTTTTTTATATACAAAAAATACTAAATTAATTATTTAAAAAAATCATAAAGTGAATACTATGATTAGCATGAGTGATTAACTTTTTTTTTAAAAAAAAAAAAATGATTAGATCTCCAAGAACTAGATGGGGATAATATTTGATTGTTTGATTACAAATGATTTTCGTAAAAAAATTAAAAAAATTAAAAAAAGATTTTCAAAGATACGAGAAATAAAATATTGTATCAAAATAATCAGATTTCACGATTACTCAATTAGTTCATTTATTTTCTTTAATCACTTTCATACTTTTCTTTAAAAATTTACACCACACAAAACACGCTACAAGCAAATCTTTATTATTTCCTTGATGACTCGGTGTTTTTTTTGTTTTTTTTCCTATTTTAAAAACATATACAATATGAATAAAGATATAATTAATAACAAATGGTAAAAAAGGACAATAATAATAATAATAATAATAATAATAATAATAATAATAATAATAATAATAATAATAATAATAATAATAATAATAATGATATACACTATACTACTACTACTACTACTACTACTACTACTACTACTACTACTACTACTACTGCTACTAAGAAATAATGTTACTACTACTACTACTCTCATTAATTCACAATAATATTTATGATACATGATATTCAATATCTAGAGATCCTAAAATCAAAATGAATGACGTCACGCGATACTTGATTCATAGACTAAAAAGATTTTCATTAATAATGCCCAAGCGCAAAAGATCAAAAAGATGAAAAGTAAAAGGGAAAAGGATAAATTTTAAATAAGGAAAAAATAATAATTATACAAAATGTCTCTCTCACTCTTTCTGTAAACTCTTTGTATCTAATTTATAAAATATTAACATAGTTTCAAGATGAATGAAGTGAGAGGCTGTTGTTTGGTTGATTGGTTGATTGGTTGATTGATTGATTGATTGATTGATTGATTGATTGTTATCATGAAGCTTGATATAATCATAATCATGACTGATCGTCCCCAAAAATTGTAGATTCGAGATATGGGTAGTCAATGATCGAAAAGCAATCAAAAAAATTTACACGCTATAACCCGGAGGTTGAGATTTCTCGTTAGATTCACCACTAAAACGTCGTGCTTTTTTGATACCAACTCCACCAAAGCAGCCAATGACCAGATAAAGTATACCGATTATGAAGATGAAATAACCGGGAACTACTATGAATACGTATAAACTAAAAGATGAGAGAAAAGAGAAGTGTTAATTTAAATTTGCAGAAAATATTTTTATGTAATAATCTTTAAATAAAATTTTACCTATGGCCTAAAAACACTTTGCTGCTAATTCCACTATCATACCCAAGAATCAAAGAGCCCATTCTACGAAAATCACGAGAAAAGAAAAGATAAGATTAGAAATTGAAAATTAACATTATTATTATTATTATTATTATTATTATTATTATTATTATTATTATTATTATTATTATTGTTATAATTTTCATACTTACATGATTTGTAGAAATCCGAAAAAGGTCCAGCTATGTGAATCATCCAACATTGGTAACCAAAAGTATAATTTTTTAGGCCATCCCAACTCTGCGAATATCAAAACTAAAGCCAGTGAAGCAATTACACATCTGTTAAGAAATTGAAACATCGTGTTGCTACGTCCAAAATCCGGGAAACCTTTCACGTTAACTATTACGCAAGTTGCAATTGCTAGAATTAATGAGATTATAGAGAGCACGCGCAGCGTGTTTAAGGCAAGAAATGGTGTGTTTAATGACATATTTTTTTCAGTGTATAAAGTTTTGAAAGAGAAGTGAAGAGTGTTTTCTTGAAAGAGATTTGAGTGTATATGTTATCTCTTTTAAAAAAGTGGTTCAACCACTTTCAGTAGTAACAATAATAAAAAAGTTGTTATTAATAATAAAATAGGATTTCAAAAAAAAAGAAAAAGAAGAATGCGTGTAAACGTGTTAAAAGGGGGATTTTTATGTGGTTAAATAAATTAACATATATAATAATAATAATGATATGAAACAAAATTGGTTTTTGACTTTTCTTCAAGAACAGTAAAGAAAAGAAAAACTCTTTATTCTTACTCAGATTCCATCTCTTTATATAAACGCCCTTCCTAGAATAGTCGAACTAACTAGGTCTTTGTTTCATGTGTTTTTTGAGTACCGCGTGGTTTGATTTTCATATTTATGAAATTGAAGTTATCATCATCTATTATTATTATTATTATTATTATTATTTTTTTAACCACAAAAGGAATTTGAGATTCCTTTTTTAGTAGTAATAGTAGTAATAGTAGTAATAGTAGTAATAGTAATAATAGTAGTAATAGTAATAATAGTAGTAGTAGTAGTAATAATAATAAACGTCTTGAATGAATCATTTAAACCAAAAAAGATCAACATAAGGAAGAAAAGAACGCTTTGTTGACCTTCTTAGAAAAAACCAATATTTTTTCAATATTTTGTAAATGATTTGAAAAAAATAAAATAAAAAGAGTATTACACTGATCGCAGAAAATACTTTGTTGTTGTTGTTGTTGTTGTTGCTGTTGTTGTTGTTGTTCTTATTGTTTCGAAATCAGCAACACACTTTAGTTCCTTTTAAGGAAACAAAGATCTGTGGAAATTTAATCATGCATTTCCATTTCGGTTATTAAAAAAAAAAAAAAAAATGAAAAAATGAAACTTTTTAGGGTTAATTTTTTAACCCTTACTACTACTAAATTTGAAATTATCTCCTACTCTGAAAATTTTTGTATTAGGCAAACAATGGATAATAGTTCTAAAGATAATATTAGGTGTAACTAAAAATTATCTTTTTGAACTTGCATTACATGACAACAGCGAGTATCTTCTTTCTTTCTTTCTTTCTTTCTTTCTTTCAAATCTAAACTATACAAGTAAATAAATAATAAATAATAAATAATAAATAATAAATAATAAATAATAAAAAAAGTAGTTTTTTTTTTGGAGAAAAATTTAATAAATGACTCATTCATTTTAGGTTTCATATTTCAATTTAAACCTAATACATTCAAGTGTTTGATCCTTTTTTTACATGAGTGAAAAGTATAACCACTTTTATTAATGATCAATTAAATAAGGTTTTGGATTCAAAAAAAAACCTAAAAAAAAAAAAACAGTCTTATTCTTCGGGATTAGCTACTCCGTTTTTTCATATCTACTCTTGTATCATGACATTGTTACCAGTGACCTACACATGATTAATATTTATATTTATATTTATATTTATATATTTTTTTTCTACCATTGTTCAACTTGTATATCTGATAAAATTTTAATTATATCAACCAATCAACGAGCTTCGATCGATGTATATGATATGATGATTCCCCAACAAAAACTAATTTTATCACTGGGATTCGCGTTTTTTACCTCAACAAACAACAACAACAACAACAACAACCCGGTCTTTTGAGCCTATCAATAATATATTTTGATTTCACATCATGATAAACTTTTAGATTTTGATAATGATGATGATGATGATGATGATGATGATAATGATGCAACAAAACTATAAAGGAAAATCATTATTATTATTATAATTATTAATTCTGAAACTAAACATTATGTTGTTTGATGACGATTTTCTTTATTTTTTAATTATCTTGTGAAAAATCCTTCCCTCTTCACAATCTTCTTTCTCTTTCTATTTTTCCTTTTCCTTTTCCTGTTCCTTTTATCCATACCCTACATATTTCTTTAAATCAACCGCGATAAAAAACTCAATCAACTAATGTACAAATTTTCCCTCTCCCCCCCCCTCCCTCCCTCCTTCCCTCCTTCCCTCCTTCCCTCCTTCCCTCCTTCCCTCCTTCCTTCCCTCCTTCCCTCCTTCCTTCCTTCCTTCCTGCCTTCTTTCTTTCCTTACGTTAAATAATGAACAATAGCCCACATGCAGAAAAGAGTAAATATACAACCGCCTATGAAAATCCACGTATCCTGACCTGACCTTCGTTCAATGTATTGAATTACACTACGTGATAATCCAAGGGTATTGGCTACATCCAACATTCGTCTCTGTGCACTCTATCAGGATGTAATAATAATAATAATAATAATAATAAATAATAATAATAGTCATAAGAATAATAAGAATAATAATAATAATAATAATAATAATTAAAGGGTGTTGGTTTATTTGTGTTGATTTATCAATTGGATCATCATTCAAAAATGCAACAATCGATTCACATCCCAACCCAAAAAATTAATATAAATTTTAATATCGCACCCAAAATGAAATCCGATTATTTTGCGTAAAAAAATAATGAGATATCAATGATTAGTTAATCATATTATAATATTTTTTCCAAAAATCATCATCATCATAATAATAATAATAATAATAATAATAATAATAATAAACCTTTTTACCTTCAACACATTATTCTGATCATAAATATTATTCAAAATCTCGCGCCCATGTGCTATATATTCGTCCAATTTATTATCAGTCTCATTGAGAAATTCATTCTCGCGAAAAACATGTTCTTGTGAGGAATTGTTAATGGCTGCATGTTGAAAAGGATATTCCGGCTACAAAGACAAAAAAAACCATTTAACCCATTAAAAAACATTCAATCATTTGTATCGCTGAAATTCGGTTTTGCTTTGATCAAAATAATAGTTGAAATGAAAAATTCCACTCACCGTTGCTGTATTATGCCGTCTACCTAATAATTCGGTCCGATTATTTTTAACTTTCTGTTTGATATTGATAAATTTTTTTTTTGATGTTTAGATCATCCCAATATATAAAAAATATTTTGAAAATTGGCGGAAATTTTCCCAATTCAAACGAAAAAGAAGAAATGAACCCAATAAAGAAAAAATCTCATCATCCCACCATTTTCTTACCTTGTTTTGCTCACGTTGCTTTAGTTTATCAAATTGTTCTTTTAAACTATTATATTCACTTCTTAAATTATTCACATTCCTAAAAATTTTCAACGTTCAATTACTAAAAATATTCACCAAAAAAACCACTTGAAAAAAACTAAACATAAAAGGACCCCTACATACGCATTCGCTTTCTCTTGTTTCACCAAGATAATTTCCTTTTTTGCCATGGCATCATAATCATCGATCGTCCGTTTCAGCGCCGTAAAACTCGCTGATACTTGTCCTATAAAACCAGGAGTAATAATGTAGAATGAGAAAGAATTTAACACTATTGAACTTATAAAAAGTGTATACAAAACCTTCCCTTCTCATATATGTCTTTACCAAATAAAACTACCAGCATACCTTGAAGCCCAACTGACAAATCTTCTTCCCTTTCAAACTTTTCTAGATCTGTTTGCAAACTTTGAACCTGTTTTAATGCTTGCTTGTTCAAATTATTCATACTTTTTCGGCAGGTTGATAGTAGTTCAAATAGAAAAGGATAGAGTTCTCAAATTGAACTGAATATAAAAAAGAGGTACTGGGTACTGAAATGTGGTATGTTAAAAGAAAATTTGTTCAACGAATTGTATTCGGACCTGTACTTCTAATTAAAAGAGCACCCAACCAATCATTTCTCATCAAGTCACGGCATCATTGGTAGGGATGTTAATCGGTCCGCCCGCTCAGGACTTAGTTCATGAGACCGATCCAGGACTTAAAAATGGGATTAAATCATCTAAAATATAGTAAAAACATATAATATGAATATAACTACGAAAAAGATTTTTGTGATAAAAAAACAATAAGTATTTTTAAAACAGACAAAATTATAAAAAAATTTGAATTATGAAAAACAAAAACTAGATTTGTGAATTATATAATGAAATAAACTTAGTAATTAACTTGGTATTGTTTTATAACAATAATTTCGCTTATTGCTCATTTTGTTTAATTTTTATTACCATTCTTATTTATTACTACCAGATTAATATTGCCAAAAAAAAAAATGAACAAATAGTGTAATTTTAATAGTCATCACTCCAATATTCATTTGTAATTTAACTCTTAAAACAAAGTAAAGTATAAACTGTTTTGTTTTTAATTTTGTTTTAAACTGTATTGATTGTATGTTTTAAATGCTACAAATTGATTTAAATAAAACATTAAATATTAAAGTCACAAAATAGTTTTGGGCAAGTTTTTTTCATTCAAAAAAATTAATATAATTTGTTTTAAGTAAAAGTTAGAAATATTGTTTAATTATTATAAATAATATATTAATTATATATTAAATAAATATTTTAAAAATATTAATTATTTTTTTAATTTTTTCAAATTATTAAAAGATAAAATATTTTAAATTTTAATAAATAAATATATTAATTTCTAGTATTTTAAAATTAACTTTATAAATTTGTAATTTTTTTATGTTTTTTAAAAATAATAATAAATCATATAGTTTATTAAAAAAAACATAAACTTTTTTTAAATTTTATTTTATTTTTTGTAATTTTATATCTATATATTAAGATTTAAAATATGTACAATATAATATAATACAAATATATTTAATTACTTTAAAATATTTAATTTTATTTTGGTTATAAATAATAATTTTTTTTTAATTTTAAATAATACTAATAATAATAATAATAATATAACTGTTAAAATTGTTTCTAATTAATTTGTTAACATAATATATTATGTTTTTTTTTATTATAAATGTTTTTTGTTAAAATATATAAATTTAAAATTTTTTATTTAAATTTAAGTCAAAAAACATAGTTAAATCAAAATTTTTAATTTAATATAATTTAAATAATTAATAAAATTTAAAAAGTAAATAATTTATATTTATTATAATGTTATAAATAAAAATAATATTTTAATAAATAACAAAAAAATAAATATTGTATAACAATAAAAATAATCAAAAAAAAATTTTAATCAAAAAAGCAAATTAAATAAGTAAGTAATTTAATTAATATAATTAATCTTATAAAAATCACAATTATTAGATTTTTTAAGAAATCTGAAAATTATTAAATAATAATACAATTATTATAATTTTATGATTTAGTTAATGCTTTTAAAAATTAATAATAATAGATATTAAAAAGTTTTTTAATAATTGTTTATTCAATAATATTTTCATTAAAGTTAACATAATACAAGTTAAGAAAAAAAAATTTTTATCTTAAGATGTTTATTAAAAAAGAAATAAACATAAAAAAAAATCAAATTGAATCAGATAACTAATACTTAAACAATTAAATTTTGTATTTGAAGAGTTTTGCTTATATATCTTCTAAAAAAGACAGTTGATTAAGTCAATAATTAAATTAATAACCAGATTAATGATTACATCAATGATTAAGTTATTAATCAGATTAACGATCAAGTTAAAAACTAATTCTAAAAATAGGTTGGCTAATATATAATTAAAATAATTAAAAATAAATATTATATTAAAGAAAATAGAAATATTGAAATATAAGAATAGTATTAAAAAAAAGTAAAAAAAAATCCATTACAAAAAAACATCAAATAATATAATTAATATCATTAAAGTTATCTACAAACTTGCCGATAGTTGAATAATGTTATTTTTAAATTAAACTACTTTTTACTCAAACACTTGTTGTTTAATTGGTTTTGTTTGATTGATTACAATATAATGTTAAAAAGTATTAACTTCTGATTTAAACAACTATGTTTTTCATAAATCGAAAAGGAAATTATAAATATTTAAATATTTAAATAATAATATATTTTTATAAACTCAATATATTAAATGTGACTTAAAACTTTTGACTTTTCCAAATAATATAAATTTTAGAAAATAACCTAACCTCTAGCAAATATAAAGATTTCTGTACAATTGTATTGTGTATTTCACAAATTTCAATACACCTCATTCACTTGGATCACTAAATTAAAGGTCAAAATATTAATAACATTAATTATTCTGAGAATCATTAAAGTCATTATTACATATGAGCATCCGTAGTGACGCAAGTAGCAAAATATATTATCTTCGTGAAAGTTGTCTAATACCCTAAAGATTATTCTTGATTACTAAAACATATTAATTTCTTAAATTCTCAATGATACCACATACCATTTAAATTTAAACGTGATTATCAATAATAGATTGGTGAAAAGTGTTTTTAGTTTTTGAGCTTCTAATTACCTCATTGTAGGCTTTAAGAGTTTAGTGAATAAACCACTTTTATATAAAAAAAAAAAAATGACTACCCCTATATTCCCTCGCCTTGTAAGGCCCGGGACAGAAACTGAAGCAGAAAAAACATCAGAAACATTCAGCCCAGACTTAAACGTACGGTTAATTTGTCCAGACTGCAGGAATCCAGTTCCGAATATTATTGAGGAATTTGCCTCAGGGGACTTGGTCTGTGGTGATTGTGGCCTTGTGCTCGGTGATCGAATAATCGACACGCGTTCCGAATGGCGTACCTTTACCAAAGGTGATAACAATGACGATGATCCCTCACGAGTTGGGGATGCCGCTAATCCTTTGTTAGAAGGATCCCAACTGAACACTTATATATCCCAACGTGATGGTGGAACCTCACGTGCTAAAGCGTTAAATCGCGTTCATTATCGCGCAGTATCCGATAAAGCCACCATCACCTTAACTCATGCTTATACTCAAATCGAATCGATGACAAATGCTCTTGAGTTGACTAAAGAGGTTAGTGACATTGCCAAACAGTTATATAAGCGTGCCCAAGATGAAACTCTTTTGCGCCCTAAAAATCGAGAAGCAATTATGGCAGCCTGTATTTATGTTGCATGTCGTGTAAAACAAGTTGGGCGCACGTTCAAAGAGCTTTGTGTTGGTCTTGGTGTACCTAAGAAAGAAACAGGTCGCTGTTTCATCATTTTAAAAGAAAATTTAGATATAGGTTTAACGCCAATGAGTTCCGAAGATCTTGTAGCCCGATACTGCGGTCGACTTGGTATGCGTGCCGAAATCAGAAAAGCTGCTTACGAATTAACTAAACGTGTACAAGAATTGGGATTTATGGCAGCACGTAATCAAAATACTGTTGCTGCCGGCTGTATCTATGTTGTCGCTCAGATTTATCAAGATCCAAGAACTGCAAGTGAGATTAGTAGGGCATGTGCTTTAAGTGGTGGTGCAGTCGTTAGCAGTTATCAGCAACTATATAAAGAACAAAAATCCTGGCTTGATGTATTGGATCAGAGTTTGGTAAGGAAGTATTTCAAGCTCCCTGAGAATGCTCTTGAGAAATCCCCAAAATCCAAGAGCCCTATTAGTCCAAAAGACAAGGAAGACAATTTGAGTAATTGAAGGTAATAAAAATCATTAAATCATGTTTTCACATGAAGCAATTCGAGATAGATTCAATTAAAGTATATTAATTTCTAGGTTTATTTCCAATTTGGAAATTAGTCATTATCCTTCAAATTTCAAACTTGTTGATGTTAGAATCTACTCGAGTTCTCCATTTTAGCACTCTAAGTACCATATATCCCTTTAAATTTGTATTTTATAAAAAAAAATAGTTATTTTTCCTGCAGTCCCATTGTAAAACAAAATTTATACAAATATTTGCGTTTCAATGGTTCCTTGGGTGATTTAAGAATAATATTAAAGTCTTTTTAAATGTCCCGGTCATCTTTATCAAATTGACCTCATCTCAAAATCGCTCTTGAACTAAAAAAGCTATAGGTCTACAAATGAATTTCAGAAAACCTCAATACCTCTATAGAAATTCAAATTTTCCGCCGTGATAAAAACAAATATATGTGTTTCGAATTGTATCCATCAATCTTTGCTAGCTGGAATACGTTTTGTCTTGTTAACTAGCTATTACAAAGTGGTTTTATTAAAAGATTAATAAAAGAGATAACTATCAGTGTGGGTGCTAATTTGTTTATTGTAACAATATTGAGTTCTCTCAAGAACTGAATGGTTGAAAATTGGGGTTGATCTGGATAGTAATATCATAAAATGAGACGTTTTGTTAAATTTAGAAATTGGCTCGAATCATAAAAAAGATTGTTTAATATTTCATTAAACACCTTTACAATTTGAATTTTATATTATACGATCCGAAAATATTTTTTTGTTTGTATCTGCAGAATGAAAATCATTTGAATTGTTATTTATTTATTTATTTTTACCTTAAGAGTATCTTTTTATCATCACACAATTCCTCAGTTTTAAAGTCTCTCTATATAAGAATTTATTTGGAACAAATATAATGACTGACTCAATTACAACAACATTCAAAGTTCTTTCACTCAATTGCTGGCAAGTTTTAAATCAACTTACTAGTTTTTTGTATTGAAGCTTTTAGAAATTTCATGAAATCCTACTTTCCAACCATTTTTTCAGGGGACTGAAATTTGTCTCTAAAAAACGCACCGAACGAATGAAATGTATCGCTGATATCTTGGCTGACTCAGACTATGAAATTATTGGCTTACAAGAAGTATGGGTATACAGTGATTATGAACTTATTCGAGAAAAAACCAGGCAACGATTTTCATTTTCAAGATTTTTTCAAAGGTAAGTAGCTATAAATCATGACTTGAAGGCGATTTAAAATATATATATATTGGCCCATTTTTAATCAAGCAAAATTCATCTCTCACACATATTCGACTATTTTTAATAAAGTGGTATATTAGGTAGTGGCCTAGTAATTCTTTCACGATTCCCCATTCTCGAAATATCACATCATCCGTATAGGTTGAATGGTCGTCCCATAAAATTCACACATGGAGATTGGTATGTCGGAAAAGGCGTTGGAAGCATTCTAATTGAACACCCTGTTGCCGGATATACAGAAATTTTTATATCTCATGTAAGATTGCTCTATAAAGATTAATCGGAATCATTATTGAAAAATTTTTGAACAAATCTAAAGTAAGTATTTTGTAGACACATGCTGGATATGGCTCAAAAAATGATGACATTTACTTAGGGCATCGAGTTTCTCAGGCCTGGGAGATTGCCAATATTTTGAGGAATTCCGCAGCTCGTGGACGAAATGTTATAGCCGTAAGCAGAAAATTTATTTCCTTTCAAATTAAATCAAAATTTTCAAGATCATGACTAATTGAATAAAAATCATAACTTTTTAGCTAGGTGATTTTAACAATGACTCGGACAGTTTACTTTACAAGCTTATTACACAACATGGTCAAATGACTGATGCCTGGGCATTTCAAAATTCTCCGTCATCTGATCCAAACCAGCAACAGATCGCATTTATAAATTTCAAAGAACGAAATACGGAAATTGGAGATAAGGGTATAACCAGCAATTCACCGGCGAACACTTGGAGCCGTAATTATTCTATAAGAGATTTAAATCAAAATCAAAATTTGGGCCAAAGAATTGACTACATTTTCTTCCGAAAAACTTCACAATTTTGGTGTGTCAGGTCACGAGTGGTGTTTACTGACATCATCCCTGAGTATCGATGCAGTTATTCAGATCACTTTGGGGTCGATGCTACGTTTATTTTGGCTGCAACTGACAAAAATTCTTCATCAGCTTTGGAAGAACCTGGATTTGAAAGTTTTTCAAATTTGGATCCAGTTATATATAGACCTCTGATTGATTTATTGCGCAAAGATTTAGAAGTATCGGCATCAACGGCTCAATTCCAATTGATAACATTTTGGCTTTCCTTAATCTTCGTAATTGGTGGAATCATCGCTGAAGCTTTAATCACAGCAAAAGCTTTAGAACCTCATCCTTGGATTCATATTTTCATTCTAATTGGTGTAACAACATTTGTGATTACCGGGGTTATATTTGGATTGATTGGGTTTCTCTTTGGAAATTCGGAACAGAGGGGCTTGAAACATTTAATGGATGAGGTGGAATCGTTTGTTGAAGGAAAGATAGTAAATTTTGATAAACGAACAAAAGAGTTTAATCAAGATTCTAAAAATGACAAAACAATTTGAAAATGGGAAGGGTTTCAGGCCAAATATTTGTATTATGAACTTGAGTAAATTAGAGGACTATTTTAAAAATTGATTAAATAAAATAATTTCCTTTTTAAAAACAATCTATTCAAAATAAAACACATTTGATTTTTGGTCATGTGTAAATAAAAAAAAGATAAGAATATAAACCAGTGCAAACTTATTCATTTTATACTTTACACAACAAAAAAATTCAATAAATAGTTATGAATATATATCTAATTTTTTTTTATTTCTTAATCTTGTAAATTTTATGTTTACAAAGCAAAAAAAAAAAGAAACAATTACTATTTCTTGTATTATAACTAAGAAAACAACAACAACAACAACTGAAAAGCCTTTTTAGTAGTAAAAGCAACTTAACAAAACCATTGTAACAACATTGCTTTTAAATAACACAACTTTAATTGTTTTAAAGCATTTTATTTTTTTTATACTGGAGATTTTTGTTCAATTAAAGTTTTGTTAAAACAATAAAACTACTACTATTATTTTTAATTATTATTACTATATTTCAAATAACCAGAATAACCAAAATAACCAAAAATTAGTTATTATTACTATTTAATTATAATAGTAGCAATTTTTTTTGTAATTTTAAAAAAAAAAATAAAGTTTCAGTTTTTTTAGTTTAATATTAATTTTGTTTTACGAATATTAATTATATTAAGTAGTTTTAATTTAATTATAAATAATAACATTATTTTTCAATTTAAAAATTTAACAATAACAACATATTTAACAAAATAAAATAAAATAAAATAAATAAAATAAAAATTATTATTTTTTGTATTGTTTAATATAATTATTTTTAACTAATATTTATTATTTTTTAAAAAAACAAAACAAGTCATGTTTTAATATATAAACACTTTTATTTACTTTACAAATATTATTATTATTTATTTTTTTATTGGTATTGCTATATTTTTTTGTTTTAATTAATAATTAAAAAGTTATTATTAGCTATTAAAATTTTTTTGAGTAAATAATTTTTTAATTAAATTATGTAAAAAAAAATTTTCTAATTTTTGTTTCGTTTTAAAAAAAGGTAAAATCGCACGTGTTTAATGACTCAATTCATATTTCATTACCAAAATGCTTCCACCCCATTGAAGCTAATGGAAAGTGTGGAACATGATCATTTCCATAGGTGACGCGGTAATGGGTGACTTTCAAAAATCTTTCTTGATGCAAGTTCTTATTTCCAACTATCGGAGCCCCAAAAGTATATAGTTCATAGTAACGATGAACCACCTGAACCGACTAGATAACTAAAGATTGAAGTCTATGCTATTATATTGAAAATACAATTTTTTATTTTATTAGAAGCTAAAATATAATTCAATTTTATTCTTGATTACTAAAAATATAGAAATATTTAAGTAACAAACCTCCACCAAGACCATGCCCAATAAACCCAAGAACTGAACGTTCATCGACTGAAGGATCATGCCAGTACTCCAAAATAGCTCTTTTTAACTCAGGGAATAAGAGTTCTACTTCTTTAAAACACTTGTGAATCAATAGAATAGCTTTTTTGCCTTTTTGGGTATATTAATGTTGGATTTCTTGATCCATTCTTCCTTTGTTAATTTCTTTTGTGTAAAAGAGAGATTATTGATGTTATTTTAATGAAAAAAAAAAGTATATCATTCATGAAAGTCAAAGATCTTACTGGGCCGATAAATATTATTACTGTATGATTGGGACGGGGCTTCTCAGAGATATGCATGCACTAAAACATTTTCTTTTTAGACAATAGTCTTAAAATTAAAAAATTTGACTGTATAACAAAATATCTCTGATTTGCAAACCGGGTACTTTTGAGCCAGTGTTATTTAGTCCTGCACACACAGCCTACAACATTTATCAAACCTGGAGCGTTGAAAAGGAACGAAGGAATGGTTTCATTCATATAAGAGAGTGGCCATTTAACATATAATTGTGAACGTCTTTTAGCTTGATTCGTATTTAGTGAAAACTTTGTAAGTTTCATAGTTGAAAAATCTTGAATTGTATCTAATTTTTGAGTGAACTTAATATTTTGAAAGCCTTTTAAATCTATTAATTTTTTTTTGGTTTCCGGGCATCCAAAAATAAAATATCAATAGTATGAAAGTTGTCATTATAATTTTAAATCTGCTTTGAAGATTAAGTTTAAAGTGCATTTCAATTTAAAAGAAAATTTAATTATAACTAATTTTTAAAGGATAAAGACAATGTGAGAGAGATGGAATATAACTGAGATGATTTATATAATAACCAAATGTGTGTAATCTCTACAAAGTTTTAGGAAAGAAAATCTGATGGATTTATTAACTTGACATATTGGCACTCTCGAATCGTATGTTTTTTTCGTCTCTATGCGGGATTCTAAGTAAAGACGAAAAGCATTTTTTTCGTCCTTGGTTTCAAGTCGCCTCCTCATAGCAATACCCAAGTTTAAATATTGATCCAACATAGCCCACATTCGAGAGTGCCGAGATTATAGGTGTATTTCAAATTAATCAATTAATAGGTTTTCTTTTTAGTCTTTAAAGTTTCAAAATTGATGAAGCTTCTCTTATAATTTTCAATTATATTTTGAAAAATAAATAAATAAATAAATGCATTAGATTTTGTTTTCTAAATGTCTCTGGAAAATAAACACGTTTATTTATTTAATAAACAATCTTAATGATATATTCTATATATCACATGGTTTTCATCCTTCAAGAATTTGTTTCTTTATTCTTTATGGACATTTAAGAAATGAAATTCAATATACATATATATATATATATATTTATTTATTTGTTTGTTTGTTTGTTTCTTTAAATATTCCATCAATTTTGAGATTTTTAAGGTTTTTTCCATGAATAACATAAATTTCATTTTTATAAAAAGAGAATTCAGTAATAATGAGCATTTTAACACTTTAAAACGATAATTGGGTTGATATTAAACCATATTCATTGAAATTTCTTAAAACCCTAGATGAATTCCTCCTAATGTGTTTTTATAAAATATATATTTAAATTTTTGTTTTTTATATTATTAAACATGAAGTTGATATATAAACTCTAAAATCAGATATATTCAGTCATTTTTTGGATAAAGCATATTTTGATTAAATGTTATTAAAACTTATGAAAAAGATAATTGGTTAAAAACACATTTTTAATTTAAATAATTTAGTATCTAAAAAAATTAATTGATTGTGCATTTTATTTTTAATCTAATTTCAAAATATATTTCATATTAGCACAATACTTTAACTGAAAAATTTTTTTCGTTGTTTTAAAAACCAACATTGATAGTTATTGAAATTTAAGACGATACCTTTGTACACTTAAAATAATTGCTAAAAAAAAAGAAATTCAATAAAAAAAAATTTTTGTTTTAAATTTATTTTAAAATTATCATTTATAAAATCAATTAAACAAATTTAATACATGTTAAAACTTTATAATAATGTTTTTTTTTGTTTTTACTTTAATAAATTTACAATTAAAAAAATATAAATTCTGAAATTAAAGAAAACAGATAAAATAAAATAAAATAAAATTTAAATAAAATTGATTTAATAAATTATAAGTTCCTTTTTTTTGGTAAATGTTTGATTTATTATAAAATTAAAAAATTATTTATCACAAAATAAAAACAAAAAACCATGAATTTTATTTTATTTTGCACTCAAAAAATTTGAATTTTTAAACATCAAAAGAATTTTTTTTTATATGGCAAAAAGCACTTGGTTGAACTAATGAAAAAATTTCATAAAATTAACACAAAACTTATGATTGTTACTTTTAAAACAATCAAGAGAAAAAAGCTATATATATATATATTTGCTAAATGTGTTGAATAGATCAAATTTTATTATATAACACATCCAGATAATTACGTTTTTGTGAACGTTATGTGTCTATAACAATTGAAATTTCATTTTTTGATGATTATAAACTTTATTATCATAGAAAACTACAAGGCTGATTTCCAAAGTTATTTGAAAAGGGTTAGGATGATCGCTTTTCTTTTAAATTTTTTATAAATCAATAAAAATTCACGAAATATATTTAAACTTTCCTTTGAAAATTTTCACTTAATATAATTTTTTCTAATTAACAGGCCAAAATCAAAAGCTCTCTAA